>JALYBT010000083.1:0-227098 GCA_023510015.1 Pestalotiopsis sp. LF_19_12 | reverse complement strand
CAAAGCTGTAGGGGGGGGGGGGGGGGTATGCTCGACGTACTTGGCGTGAGGTGGCCAGTTTGGGTTGTACATGTGCGTGGCGCTGAAATAATCCGCCTTGAGGGTGCCGGCGATCAGGCCAATGGCATCAAAGGTGAGTAGTATACGACCCCACATCTTGAGTTATATAGAAGCACTTCTGGGATAGCAATAAAGATGAGTTATGACTTTCGGACTCTTGTGTTATTGTGGTTTTCAGACTCCAGACTTGTGTGCAAAGATTTGAATATATAAACTCTAAATTCGGACGAAGACGGACGAAGCGGACCAAAAGGCTGACTTGGCAGGATTATATGGTCCAGGTCAGCGCGGAGATTCGGAGGTCAGACCATGACGTCGGTCCCGAGTACTCGCGCTTCGGGCCTATACAATATTGTATGCACACTACGTGATTTATAATAAATATAATATCGTGACCAGCCATTGATTGATCCATAAATTTTTTCAGGCCATATTCTTGGTGACAAATCTTTGATATATTCAATTCTATAGTCCGTCTTCGGGGAATTGATTCAACCGAAACAAGACGTCTATCGAAGATCACCAAACTGTGGTACACAACCGCAGCAACTTTCTACTTTTATTTTCCCGTCACAATGGGCCTGACGCATCTTACTCCTTCTTCTTTCCGAAGCGCGGCAGTCCAAGCCAGAGCATGAGGATAACGCCAAGCAGGGACAGGATGATGGGCTGAAGCACTTGGACGCCCTTGGCCTGGGCAATGGCGCCGACGGCGAAGGGCAGCACTGCCGCACCGCTGCCGCCAAAGGCCGCCGCGAACCCAATGGCGCCGACGTGCAGGTGCCTCGGGAGCAGCTTGGACATGGCAACGACGACGGCCGGGAACAGGGGCCCGAGGAAGAAGCCCTGAAGCGCGATGGCTACGGCCGAGACGATGAACTGGGGAACCAGCCAGAACAGCAGCTCTAGTCCCATGGCAATGGGGAGATAAATCTGGTAGTGGAAAAGCCAGTCAGTACGACACCGTCACAGCTTTCCTTGCTTGACTGATATATAGCATTGGATACTCACGCTGATGGCAGTCTTCTCTCCAATCCTCGGAGTCACGAAGCCGAGAATCAAACGGCCGATCGCGAGACCGAGCCAGAATCCAGTGGCCGTCATACCAGAGGCAAACGCCTCGCCGTGTCGGACCTGGATCACTAAGCAGGCACCGTGTCAGTGTCCATCCGATGATAGGAGATGGGCCTCGTGACCTCTCAGGCTGGATAAACTTACTGAAGACCACAATCCATCCTCCAAGCGCAACTTCGATACCCACGTACCCAAGAAGAAACAGAGCGCAGAGCCAAGTGACGCGCGCGGAAGGGCTCTTCGTCAGCGCATCGCGGAGCGATCCCTTCTGTGACTCGCCCGAGTGGCTGATGGACTCCTTGTACACGGTGGCATTCTCTTTCCAAAATGCCCCCAACAAGGCCGCGAACTCCAGAACTGCAAAGGATATCTGAGATATACGACAGTCAGACGTTTGTAACTCGACTTGACCGGTCTACGTCGTGGTTTTCGAAGGTCGGGAGGGGAAAATAGTCAATTGGACGTACCATGAGATAGTAGAACGAGAACCACTCTAGATTGGCCTTCGTGATCATACTCGTGGCCACTAGAGGACTGATGACGGCGCCGAGGCCGTAGAGGCCGTGTAGAAAACCTAGGATCTCATTGGCATTGGCCATGGAGCCGATCCAGGCATTCCACGCGGCATCGGCCAGGCCATTACCATATCCAGCAATCATGAAGGCCACCACCAAGACTGGGTACGGGGGATGCAATGCAATCATCAGGTCTGTTTAATTGGTTTGGTTACCGAATGAGCTGACAGAAGTGCAGGATAAAGAGAGAGGAACTTCTTACAAGCGATGAGATGGCAGACGGGACCAATAAAGGCAACGCCTCTCTGGCCGAACTTGTGATGAATCCAGTTGTTCATGAATGCCGAAGTGGTATAGCCCACGAATGGCGACAGGAAGATCAAGGAGACGATGAGGTAAGTCAGGTTATAGTATTGCTCAATCTGTATTTTCGATCATGTCAGTTTTTTTTTTTTTTCAAGTTTGCTGAAGCAATGTCGCCTCAAAACATTGATCACTTTCGAACTGATGATGGACAAGAAGGACCTACATAGTGAATCAAAGCCTGTTATTTTATAGTCAGCCTCAAAAAGCTTTCAAGTCTCATAGTGAATACGAGAACCTACACCATAAGCGGCATCATTGGCACCCATTACAGCAAAGCTCCAGAAGCAAGCTCCGACCTTTGGGATGTTGCTGCGAGGATAGTTCCAGCGCTGGACGGTACTGGTCGCGGTGCTGGGCGGTGGCAGCTCATCGTCTTCATCGGCCGGTGCCGAACCTGGCGTCAAGCCTGTCGCTTCATGCTGGCCCATCAGCTCTCGAGGGAGCGGCGAAGAGGTGACTCCTGTGGACTTGGGAGACGGCGCCAAACGAATTGGCTCCATCTCAATGACCGAGGTCGTCGAAGAGGATGTAAAAGCCATGGCGAATAAGCGGTGGCCGAGCAGACCTCAGGACAGGACGGGTAGGATTTGAACGAGTAAACGGCTCGCAGATGTGCTAGGCAAAAAGCTCAAGTGTCTGGTGTCAAAATTCCAGGAGAAGGAGCCGCCACGATCCAGGGACCAGCGAGACAAAGATTTATAGGCACTTTCGAAGCACCACCATAGAGCATTACACCTTCCTCCTAAACTTTTCTTTTACAGTGAACACATATGTCAGCACAGACGGAGAGTCACGATCTTCATTTCGCACCACATAACTCCGCTTCATTCCTCGACCTCTAGACGGGAAACTGTCTTGGCATACGCGATTAGAGGGTCGGAGGTCCATCTCGCTTCCCTGTCGAGAGGCGCATTCTCCATACAAATTCGGCTGAAGTTCGGTTCTGGAGGTAAAACGGACGCTGTGCGACTCGCTGGAGTATCTCGATCCGACATCAGCGACATGCCATTGGCTCCCCGCCGCCCTAGGCTCGGCACCGTTCCCGTGGAAGCGTGGAAGCGACTGCATCTTCCCGCCCTAATATGAATGCGGGGAGAACTGTGTGGGTAGAACGACCCTCGCACTGCGAGATGGTCTCAGAATTCTTTTGTGACAGGCTGACAGGGCTGGTGAGTCAAAAGGCAAGCGTGGAAATCATCGCTGGATCTTTCATTGGCTGCGAAAAGATATTCATGACAAACATGACAACCGCATTCATTGGTGCTCTCCGTGATAGGACGAATGAGGACGATGTATACAGTATACTCTAAAATCGAGGTGACATATCTCTGCTTGCTGATTCATCGGCGAGACTCTAGATCGTTGTGCCATGTATGATGTGCCCATACCTCTGACCAGACTTTGTTTGCAATCCTCAACAATGGTCAAATGCAATCGACAAATGGTGCATCACGAGATCTGTGGTACGACTTGATAGATTGTGCGCGTGAGGACACGGCATCGATTGGTTGTATTTGAAGGTCTCTGCCTCGCCTCTGTTCGGCTGCTGGATATAATATACAAGTGCAAATGTGGGATTCCGCTCATGTTGAGGCCCCTTGAATTTTGTAACTCCTGAAAACACCGATCCTCGAGGTCGCCGCCTCGCCCAACCCTGTAACCAACAATGATGCATGTCCTGTATCGTGTTTCCCATATGAATTCCTTGTTAAGTCCAACCTCTATTCTGCCCTCGTGGGCTTGCCTTTTATAATGTCACAATTGGTTGTTACTGATCATCGGCGCAAAGGAGGCACTTTTGAGCGCATCCGGCGATCGCGGCTGGTTTCCTTCTGCGACGGGCCTCCTAGCGAGCCCGCAACTTGTTGAACCAGTTGGACACGCTCTTCCACTTGTGCTTTCGGCCGCTCTTTGATCCCTCTTCTGAAGCCAGTCCTCGCGATTGCTTCAAGGGATTGGCCCGCATTCCATTGACGGCCACGGGTACTTCGATCTTGCTAGGGCTGGGCGCACGTGATGTACTGGTGATCAATTCCGACACTGGCCGTTTTTTGCTGGGTGTGATCTTGGGGCTGGCCGGTGATGCAACGTCTGCCTTTTCAAGGCTGCCCTCTGACGTGCTCTGGGAGAATTCCACGTCTTTGATATTAGCAAGTGCCGTACTGTGCCTGTTGCTAAAGCTCCCATTCCAATCGCAGCTCAACACGCGCCTGCCCTTCATCCATCCCACGCCGGCATCGCTGCTGTCAGGGATGTCGGACATTTTTTCCGCCCGGATCTTCTGCATTCGTGCTGCACCTGTCGAAGTAGCTCTCCTAGGCAGCACTCCAGGCATGTGTGGGATCTCTCCCTTGGGTGGAGGCGGTTGGCTGTGGCGTTTTCGTCCGTTGACACCACGCGATGCTACGCTTTGGTCCAGATCAGTGCCCGTGCTATAAGAGCGACTGCGATTGTGCGTCTTGGAAGCAGTTGGAGAAGTGGCGCTGGCTGATTCGCGAATGAAGTCGCCAGGCTTGTAGTGAGGCACCCAGCCGTGTCGAAGGGCCACCCATAGAGCGGAGATTTGGATGAAAGATTTCTGCCACTCCTCGACATCACGAGTCGTCCTCTGGCACGTCGCCTGCAGTTCGGGGTCGACGCTATCTGGACTGCCTAATTTTGGTGACGTTGGTGGATATATGCTTGAAGACTGAGATGTGGTAGTGTACATTTCTTGAATCTCCAAGGATGATGGTTGAAGTGTAGCCATGATAGGATGCCGGCGAGAACTTGGATCGATAATGCTAAAAGTGAACTTGTAGTTAAGTGGTGGCGAATCTGATAGACCTGGAAATGCTATAGTCGCGGGAGACTGCTGAGCTGATGGTGCTGTAGACGACGGAGGCGGCGTGGACGGCTTGGTGCTGGGCTGAGATTTGCCACTGATCGGTCGCCGCACCCATCGGGCAGTCGTCGTGATGCCGTGCTGGTCCACAGTGGTAAATTCGTATGATGTGACGCCGCCGATGACACGAGGAGCGGCAACCCAGACAGTGCCATCTGGTAGAGCGATTTCAGCCTTGTCCTGTCCGGCCAATGGGCTCAAAATGGCAATAATGTCCCGGTCCTTGATGCTTTCATCGTCCCCGTCACTATCTGAATCAAAGCTCGGGACTGTGTAATCCTCGCTCTTAAATAGCAAGACGTCCTGGATTGACTTTTCGTTTTTGATTCTCGACAACCGGGGAAACCGTTTGCACAGGTGCGCCGCAATTGCGGTGTTGACGATCCCCGACGTGGGGTAGGCGTCGATCACTGGCCTTGGTCGCAGGCCATCTGGGATCTGCTGCAGCTGTAAAAGAAGCCTTGGGCGGATGTGAAGAAAACGCTGCTTCTTGTTCAAGCTTGGAGGTGCTTGAGCAAGCATGTAAGACGTATGCTGTCTTGTGGCGCGACGGCGAGGGTGAGACGTGGACGACGCAGCACGGCTCGTCTCGCTGTCGGATATCGAGACGACAGTGGATGCGCCGTCTTCGTGCATCGCGTCAGAGGTGAAAGAAGGTTGAGCGACATGCTCGAGCGGTTCCATAAAACGAACGACAGTCTCGGGCGAGTTTGGCGAATAGTCAGACAGCGGACGCCGCCGTGGCCTCCTCAAGGATGAACTGGTAGGCCTAAAACTGGGAGAGGGTGAGGGAGAGTCTGCATAGGGCGGTGATCGGTGGATGGGAGTGCTGAAAGAGGATCGTAGAAGGGAGTTCCGTCGAGGAGCAGCAGCCTGCCCTGCGGTTGCGTTGTCTCTGTTGGAGTACTCGTGCCCGTGAAGGCCGGCGCCCGAGTGTAGAAACATGACGACGACGACGACGACAGAGAAGCCAGCAGCGATCGATGACCTCCTCCCACTGGCGGCTTCCTCGCTTGCAGGCCTGGCCGGGGCAAGATTCGAGGGTTATACTCGGTACACTTGGCGGGGCACCTTGGAATGGGGCCTCATCTCAAGAAGGTTCGAAATGACGATGCCCCTCCGACTCGACCAACGCAGCTACCAGGAAGCTTTCATGATGCGCCCCGAGTGCGCAAGAGATACAAAAGTCAATATTGGCGGTGGTGATGTCAACACAAACAGAAGAAGTCGCCGCTGCAGCCACGGAAACTGCTCTGGGTGTCGTGCCAATTGGTCCTATAGCAAAAGCGAAGTTGTTTGTTGGTGACCAAAAAGTCGTCACGATTCCAGGGATAAAATGTTCGAAACAGAAGCAACTGAGGCTTGGGGGTCCCCCCCGGAGGACTTTTGGGGGGTTCAAGTCGAAATTACAGGTCCTGATCTAGGGGCGGCTTTAGGGCTGAGCCAATGGCAGCTCAGCGGCAGGCAGCGAAATAAAGCTTAGATCGCGCCCGCAGGATATTGAACAGGGGTAGATCGAGCGTCAGGTAGAAACACAGCCAACATGCATGAGCACGTAGATCTCCACGACCGAATCCGTCAATATAATCCGATAATTAGAGCGGCTGCCGGCACGAGAGAGAGACAGTGAGTGGCTTGTCGATTGTGGATGTCGTCTTCATACAAGTCGACATTGGAGGAAAGCCTGATCGACGGAGGAAGAGGAGAAAGGAGGATTGGATTGCGGCTGGGTGACGATGGAAAAAAGGACCAAGACCTTGGTAATAAGCCTGACTTGCCTGGCACTTGAACCGGATATTCTTAGTTGATAACTTGGTAACCTCGAGTGGGATTTAGCGGGGAGGTGGAAAAGAAAAAAGCAAGGCAGCCCAAAAGTGGATGGCAGAATGGCACTTCTTGATGGGATGGGATTGGCAACGTGAAGAACATCAATTGAACGATCGGGAAGGGCGGGGACGCGCAGTAGCTCGAGTAGCTTCTCTTTACAAGGAAGAAGGGTGCAATACGTTTGCGGATGATGGAGCAGACGGAGCCGAGCTGCCGGTGTCAGGCAGAGCGCGAATCCCCTATTGGCCGTCGGAGTCTTTTCTTCAAGTCTTCAAGTCTTCTGCGTGGTCGATCCTGGCGGGCGCCTAGGCAGGATCTGGCGAGTCTCTTCTTAGTTGCAAAGCTGGGATTGCTGGGGGTTGGCCAGGTACGACGATCATTGACCTGGGCGGCCATAGGAGAGTGACGCTTCCGTTATGCTTCCATGGCATGGGAAGAAAGGACCAAAAGGACCACAGAGGACGGGTGATCAACTGATCTGACGCGGTTTGGCATTTCATTCCACAACCAACAGTGAGTGAGTGAATGAATGAATGAATGAATGAATGGAATGGGCAATTGTCGGTGTGTGCTTGTACACTACTACGTGTACATAATCTGGCAAGGGCATTGAATGCAATGCAATGCAGCTGTCAAGGCTAGGAGGGAGGGCTGCCCATTGCGCAAAATGGATGCAAGGTTCGACTATGCAGGACTCTTTGCTGAAACCAGGTTCGTGAGTGTTGACGAATTCGCTCTCGTGGCGGGGCCTAACCTGGAATCCAAACTCACTACAGCACCACTGGCTTACTACCGTGTACCTGAAGTACATGGATACATGCTTGCGCTCTTGAACACTTTTTTGCAGAAATAGACACGCTTGACACGCTACTTATTGAAGGGCTGGTAGATCTCTCAACTGAATGACGTTTGCCATCTACGATTTCATAAGTTCCAACTTGGAGAAAAGAGATCGAATGCTGTAACTTGTAAAAGTTCCAACAACTCGGTAAATCGGATGTCCAGTTGGTTGTCAGTTGGAACCCGCCCAGGCGCACTGGGGGCTGATGACGTTGCGCAGGGGACATGGCTCCAGTGCTCGATCAAGGTACCAGAACCGATGATCGTACAAAGTATGAATGAATCTCTGATAACTTACCACTCCCCTTTGGAAAGACTCGGGGAATCGATCACTGCCGAGGTGCAGTAGTCGACGATAGATCGTGCTATTCACAGCACATCTCATCGGATTCGGTGCTCTTCCACGACCCCGTCCTCCATCATGTGTCAGTGTGTAATAAAAAGGAAAATTTGCACACGTGGTTCGACGGAGTACCTAAGTTAGTTGGCCTGGCTTGGCGGGTGCTGGCCAGCTAAAAGTAGAAATGTGCCGTGGAATGGGCCCATTTTAACTGCAAAATGTGCCTATTTTCAACATAACATTTGATGGTTGATTTCCAATAGTGGCTACCCCGAAGCCCCCAAAGTCAGAGTTGAGGGGAGTCCAGGCGTTTCCAGCGTTGCCGAACTGTGACTCCATGACTGCAAAGGAAGGAAGATGGACGGATTCAGCCAAATGACCCTTGCTGCAAAGTTGTGCAACTCTCATCGGTCACAATGGTACTCTTGCTTACAATGGATCACCTGTTTCAAATCTGCTGAAACACAAAAGGACTGTCAGTCAGTGACGTCTTTTCTATCATGAACGATCCATTGTGGTGGTAACACAAGCAAGCCACAGGCTGTAACAATTGGGTGCGGTGGCTAGAAGCTCTCGGTAAGATTTGTGGCGCCTTGCTGCGTTAGCTGGCAGCTCGTTTGGCGGCTGCGAGCTGCGAGGCGTGCCAATCCAATCTGTCGCCATCAATTCAATGATACTCTGTACATCTTCCCCTATTCTTTAGTAGACAGTAATCGGGTCGAGCACGGCGCGGCTGCCATCTATTGAAGACGAACGTTTCCGCAGGTCATCATGGCCTCAGTCGATATGGGCCGGCCTCTGCAAACACTCATTTCTGTGTTTGTAGCCTGGAAGTCATTTCTGTTGCTGGTCGCTATTGGCAGCAGCGTCGGCGGCGCGTATGATACGTCCACCACCTTGATTCAGCCGCAGGTCTCCTCCTTCAACGAGTCAGTTTTGGACATCTCCACCAAATTGACGAGATGGGATGCCATCTACTTCATCCAGTCTGCCCGCAGAGGCTACGTCTATGAGCAGGAATGGGCTTTCGGCATGGGCCTGCCCACAGTCATCTCATCAATCGCAAAAGGTACGCACGCACGAGTTCGGTGCACATCCATTCGGCACTCGGGCTGAATGCGAATCCCGTCCCGGATGACATATAGGACCCGAGCCATTTTTCGGGTGTCATCTCGGGCGTCTCGTGATGCTCGGCGAGCTTCGGGTGCAAGGCTGACATGGGTATACAGTCTCCAACAAATTGGGCATTGAGGGAAACGACTCATTGGAACCTCTGATCGGCGTGGGCGTCTCTCACATGTCCCATCTGCTGTCGGTATTTGCACTCTATTATCTGGGTCTCAGGCTGTATAGCCAGCGGACTGCTGTGATCGCGGCACTACTGCACATCATTTCGCCAGCGGGGCTCTTCCTCTCAGCGCCGTACAACGAGTCTCCCTTCTCGTTTCTCACCTTCTCCGGCCTTCTGCTCTTCTCCTATGGCTGTCTGGATAAATCGCGAAGCGTTCCGGGCGATGCCGCCATCGTGGCATCTGGTATGATTCTGGGACTTGCCACGACATTCCGTAGCAATGGAATCCTGAACGGCGTCCCATTTGCCGCCTATGCCATATCTGAACTGGTGTCGGTGCTGAAAAGTCCGAATGCCTTCAGCCTGAGGCGTCTGGCTGCGCTTGGGATTGGTGGCCAGTACATAGCAATGGGATCCATCGGCCCACAGGTCTTGGCTTACCAAAGCTTTTGTTCCGGGCCTTCCGCAACGGAGCCGAGGCCGTGGTGCAGCGCGTGGATTCCCAGCATTTACACGTTTGTGCAAGAACGGTATTGGTGAGAGAACATTCCATGATCACCGGATGATAAATTTTCTGTTTGCTAATCAATCACAGGAATGTTGGTTTCCTTCGGTACTGGGTGCCGGGCAATATCCCACTTTTCCTGCTGGCCTCGCCCATGATTTATTTGCTCTGCAAGTCGGGTTGGTCGATGCTCGGCGACTCCGTTATGGAGATGAAAAGCCCGAAGACTCCGGCTGATGCATTTTCCGGGCCCTCCCTACTTATCGCGGCCATGGCTTTCTCTCAGCTTCTCCTTGCAGGAGCTTCAGTCACGACATACCACATACAGATCATCACGCGACTTTCGTCCGCATACCCACTGTGGTACTTCTGGCTCGCCCAGCAGCTCGGCCAGGCTGGAACTTCCAAGTCGGCGGGTGGCGTGGTCATGTATATGGTCATGTATGCCACCGTCCAGGGAGCTCTGTTTGCGTCATTTCTACCACCGGCTTAGGCTTAATTCAGAGCTGCTCAAAGACCTCATGACTTTGAAAAGGCGACATCAGGTCAGGTGATGGACAAATCGGTCGCTGTCCACACCCTCCTAAAGTATGTATGAGAGTAGTTGCCCTGCCGAAGTGATTTGATGCATGTGGGAATCGCAGTTCGGCTTTCCGCAAGCTACACATATATGCCATCTTGGAGGGGTTTGCGCATACGGACAAAATATTACTGCCCGCGTCTCCGAATTGGTAATAATGAAGTCGCGCCATGATGCTCCTAAATATTGCAGTTCAGACGACTACTTTAATCCTCACATTGCGTAGCGGCTGAGAAGGCGGCTAGTATTTGGCAACGATCGGTCTCTCCGTACCTAATACTTGAATGTCCGCCAATATTTGGCACATCTTGGCAGTAGATTCACTCATAAAACAATGTAAAAAGATTGTAGCATGGCCTGGAACGCCGGAAGGGCATTCGCCATCAGGTAGTAAGAAACAGTGGCATCAGGTTGTTGCGGGCCCAGGGGCATTGTCTATAAAACTCCCGAGAAAGCCTGCAGATCGTCTGTATTGAGGCACCTGCTTCCTCGCACGTGATTCACGAGAGATATTTAGATTGGCAAATCACCTATGAATGGCCACTCTCGTTGAAGATGAGGCTATCAAGCTTCCTCTGTATTTATGTGTAAAGTTGTTTTCAACGTCAGTACCCGATCACCAGAACGCTAGCTTTTCCTCATGAACAAAACTTCTGCAACTCCTGATATGAGATCTTCGTGGTTTTGAACATCAAGCAAGTCGATGGATGGACTGTTCTGTTTCTGATGGCTCTGCCGGGCGGCAGTGGACCATATGCCCTGCTGCCGCTTGATGCATGATCTGGGGACTCGTTTGGCCTCCCCGTCAGATCAGGTTACCGGGCACTGGAAAATCACAACGTAATCGCATGGTAGATAAACCTATATTCCTACCAAGATCAACTGCCTTTAACTAGGTGCTTCAAATAATGAAAATAAGAACGAACAGTCTAATAGTAGTATCGCCTCTTTCCAGCTCACGGAGAAGATGGACAGGCCTTTGACTCTGTCCGCCTTTTGCACAAATAAGGGCATGACTCGCAGCCAGAAATCTTTGATAGAAAATAAATAGCATTCAGCGCAAGAAATGAGATTAGTCGCTGACCCTTCTATGTTGGCGTGAACAGCCAGGGATCTCATGTTTCGATGCCATTTCTGGGCGGAAGGTCGTGTGATCACTGCCTTACGCAAATTCAATCCGATTTCGCAGGGTTATCGCAATATCCATCGCACGATCTATTTCTCTTGTTTAGGAGATTTGAAACATTGGAAGAAGGTTTGCAAATTAAACGGCCTGTACCCAGATCTAGAAAAGGGTAGCCCCCCCTGGCGCCCGTCTTCTTGTCGACCGAATGAAGACATGATGCTCAAAGTATAACCTCAAGCTTTCCAGGGCACAGCATCGAAAAGAAAAAAGCATGTGAGAAATGCCGCTCGGGAACCGAGTTCATGCAGGAGGTTGAGACAATGTGGCTGTTAGCCAGTTCTTGGCATCTTCTCTGGGATAGAGACGGCACAAGAAAGGATAGCAAGTGAGGGGACCCCCTTCCTTTATATCACGATCTCCGCATGAATAGTCATGTAAAGGAGTGATGCCGAACTCTATTGAGGCGCGAGATGTGGGCGCGTTGCGGACGTCTATGATCTAAGTCAGCCAAGAGACGGCACGATCGTAGGAAATAACGACTGAAAGTAACGTTCAAGTTCTCCAATGCTGTCGACTTGTTTCCCTTGCTCTTCATCCCGCATCGTCATTCATTATCGTCGTTCATTCGCCATCTCTTACAAGTCATTCGTTTATACCTGAATTCTATACGCAATGCGCTGCTCGCTTTCAGCTGTTCTCCTTGCCTGTGGGCTACAGCTTGCTGCCGGAGCGGCGGTTGAAACCAGGCAGAACGATCCGGAGTGCTCAAGCGGACCCCAAGTCATCGGCGTAGGCCCGACCCAGGACATCCAATTTTGCATTTGAACAGAAGGGCTAACACTATTGCAGTTCGACAACTTGCCCGCTCTGCCGGCTGACACCATCAACGAGGGCGTCGTATCTGGCTTCAATCCTTACCATGAACTGAACTACACGCACTTTGCCGTCGGGAACATTGGCGCCAACGACAACGCGATCTTCTACAAGGTTCATCAGATTCAACCTGGGCCCTGGAACTGGATGAGGAAGAAGCTGTACGGCGCCGTCGGCGTCCACGGGCAGCTGCCGCCCAAGTACTACCCCCCGTCCATCGTCGGCTCGACGCCGGATATCAGCATCAAACTCAGCTCCCTGAAGTTCGGCTGCGGTGTCCGGTCCGGCAATGGACCCCCGACCCATTTTCCCTGCTACCTCATCATCCGGCCGGTCGAGGCCACGAACCCGACGGGAGACTATCACATCTGCCGATACCAAGCCGCCGCGCCCGGGGCCGCCGTCCAGCTCCCCGGATTGCAGGAGTGCGACCTCCCCAACGAGCAGTGGACTCAGGGCCGCGGCTTCACCTTCCAGACCGTTGGCCGCGTGCCTCGTTCAGGCTGGTTCGATCCGCAATCCTTCAACACTAGCCTGCCGAGCACGCTTCTCACCGCGATAGATGACGTCTCATACACGCAGTACTGCAACGCTTGAGCAGGTTCTTCTTTCCCGTCTCAGATCAGGCATCTGGACAGGAACGCGCTCATGGTGTCTTTTATAGGGACGGTTGTCCTTCGTGGATATTTCTTTTCATTCTTCTTGATCTTGGAAATCATTTCAACAGTCAATTCTTGAACTTACCTTACGATAGGTAGTATTTAAATAAAATACATTTGCAATACTGAACCAGGTTCGCATTGAATTAAGCTGAAGTGCCAATCCCTCTTGCGCGAATCCAGATAGATATACTTCAGACAGACGTGATGGATGAGATAATGGCAAGCACGGCATTCGTGTAAACCATCGGCTCTTTGGCTGTCATTCCACAGCAAGACATATTCAATCACGGATTAAGGGGTCGGATCGTCAAGGAATAAAGCGAAAATCTCATTTCGCAGATTGGGACAACAAGGCGCGTCCTCGCCTCGCGATCACCCGTTGGTGAGGAAAATCCACCAATCGAATCGCCGTCCCTGGCGTTGACTTTCCCTGCTCAGGTCAAGGCCAAGGATACGATACGTGCAAAAGCCTGCCCAGGGACGCTATACCACACGCCTATACGATCAGCCTGCTTGCCCCATGCCCGCTGTATCCCTGACCTGGATTGACTTGATAATTCTCCCCGCAACCCCAGAATTCCCCACGTTTCGGTACAATTAGTTGCTGTGGACGACATTGACCCAAGCCTGATGCAGTATAATCGCGAGCCCCGCGCAGTCATATTGTCAAGGTAGAATATTTGCCTCGTATATAACATGGGTACGTATCCAGGTCCTACCGTGAATCATTGGTGCATTGGATGCCGAGAGATCTGCTCGAGAGTCGGATAATTCGTTACCACCGCATATCGAAACTCTTCGATCGGCAATCATGAAGTATCCTTTGGCACCTGCGATACTTCCGTTGCTGCAGACGTGTGCAGCTGCTTCTTGTTGGAGAGACACGGTCTGCGATGGGCACTCCGGTTCAGCCTTTCCCGGGACTTGGGACTCGTACATCTACGCGCCATCGAGTCGGAACGTGACTCCCCAGTATGTTCTCTCCGCGGACACGACGTCGTCGACAGCATACAATGGATCGGTTTCGCTGCACGGGAATGGGTCGCAGGTAGTGCTGGACTTTGGCATCGAGGTCGGCGGCATTACCTCGCTCAACTACACAGTCGACGGCACCGGACAGCTGGGCCTGGCGTGGAGCGAGGCCAAGAACTACGTCGGACCGCAGTCGGACTACTCAAACGGAGGGTCCACGCCGGACGGGCACTTGACCGTCAATCTCACGGAGAGCGGCGCCGGCTCTTACGAGGTGCCCCTGGTCAAGCTGCGCGGAGGCTTCCGCTACCTCACGCTGTTCCTCCTGACTGAGGACGGCGCGAGCATCGACATATCCGACGTGTCGCTGGAGATCAGCTTCCAGCCGACGTGGGCCAACCTGCGGGCGTACCAGGGCTACTTCTACTCGAGCGACGAGACCCTGAACAAGATCTGGTACAGCGGGGCGTACACGATCCAGACCAACAGCGTGCCGGTGGACACGGGCCGGCGCGTGCCCTTTGTCGCCTCGGGCTGGGCCAACGACGGCGTCCTCGGCAACGGGAGCACCATCATCGTCGACGGCGCCAAGCGGGACAGGGCCGTCTGGCCGGGCGACATGGGCATCGCCGTCCCGTCGGCCTTCTACTCGATCGGCGAGCTGGACAGCGTCAAGAACGCGCTGCAGGTCATGTACGATCATCAGGTGAGCCCCCCTGATACAGAAATATTCCTTGCGATGACTTGCTCTAACATGCACATCGCAGAACGCCGATGGATCGTTGCCCGAAGCTGGCCCTCCACTGCTGCAGCAGGGGAGTGATAGTGAGTCAAATTCCAGGTACAATGCTCACAAATATACTGACGTCTCCAGCTTATCACATGTGGACAATGATTGGAACCTGGACATATGTCTTGTACACCAATGACACAGATTTTCTGTCACACAACTGGGACAGGTATACAGCTGCCATGGATAATATATACGGCAAAGTCTTGAGCAGCGGACTTCTCAATGTGACGGGCGTCAGGGATTGGGCGCGCTTCCAACAGGGTTGGAACAACAGCGAAGCCAACATGCTGTGAGTAATAAATCTCCCTTCATACTCGTATACCCACCATGCTGAAGATGAATCATCAAGACTGTACCGCACACTTACGACAGGGTCCGAGCTGGCCAAGCTGGCCGACGACGCGGACCTGAGCAGCACCTACACCACCCGCGCGGCAGACCTGCAGGCGGCCATCAACGAGCACCTCTGGTCGGCGGACGCGGGCGCGTTCCGGGACAACGCCACGGCCACGGCGCTGCTCCCGCAGGACGCCAACGCGCTGGCCGTGCTGTTCAACGCGACGGCGTCGGCGGCGCAGGACGCCAGCATCTCGACGCAGCTGACCTCGAACTGGAACGCCCTGGGCGCCGTGTCCCCGGAGCTGCCGGGCACCATCTCGCCGTTCATCTCGTCGTTCGAGGTCCAGGCG
This sequence comes from Pestalotiopsis sp. LF_19_12, assembly GCA_023510015.1. Classification (NCBI taxonomy): domain Eukaryota; kingdom Fungi; phylum Ascomycota; class Sordariomycetes; order Amphisphaeriales; family Sporocadaceae; genus Pestalotiopsis; species Pestalotiopsis sp. LF_19_12. Next base: position 211,701 of record JALYBT010000083.1, on the reverse strand, counting down.
CACTTCCTGGCGGGCCAGCCGCTGCGCGCGCTCGACCTGATCCGGCGCAGCTGGGGCTGGTACCTGGACCACGAGAACGGGACGCAGTCGACCGTCGTCGAGGGGTACCTGGCCGACGGCTCGTTCGCGTACCGCTCCAACCGCGGCTACCCCGACCCGTCGTACACGAGCCACGCGCACGGCTGGTCCGCGGGCCCGACGTCGGCGCTGACCAACCACGTCGCCGGGCTCGAGGTCACGGCGCCCGCCGGGTCCGCGTGGGCGCTGGCGCCGCAGCTCGGCGACCTGGCCTTTGCCGAGGGCGGCTTCTCCACGGCCCTGGGGAAGTACCGCGCCGCGTGGGCCCTGCTGGCGGACGGCGGCGGGTACAACGTCACGGTGTCGACGCCGGTCGGCACGGCGGGGTCGGTGCTGCTGCCTCTGCTGGGGGACAATTCCACCGAGGCGTCTGTCGAGTTCGACGGGGTCACGTCGACGTGGAGTGCCGGGGTCGTCGGGAGGCGGACGGGCTATTCTCGCAGTGTAGAGGGTGGAAACCATACCTTTGTGGTACGCAGCGTGTAGAAATCGTAGATTGTATGAACGCTTCAGAATTATATAGAACAAGAGATTAATTTGATGACTGATTGATTAAAACTAGCTTTTATATCTGTCCCTATCGAACCTGTCAATAATGGCGATTTACTCCCCATCCGCTCGAGCTGAATCAAGTCATTGATATTTAGGCCTCTGCTTTGGCCGAGTCGTCCACGTGTAGCACGTGGCCGGCCGAATCGAGCTCGACATTGACCTTCTTGGTGCTCGCCTTTCTCGGGTTCTTGGCCTCGAAAATCTCGTGCATCTCTTCCAAGGTCTTGCCGGCGGTCTCAACGAAGAAGAAGTAAATCACTGCAATCTCGACACAGATCCAGCCACTGGAGAAAAGTTGTCAGCTTCTGTTCCTGATTCGGAACCGTGATTTGCCAACATGTCACGGGCCAATGAGTACTCACATGTAAACCAGATACAACTTCCAGCCGATGGCCTCCATACCCACCGCGATACCGTACGTGTTGACGACCATGGCGACGTTGAGGAAGAGGAAGTTGAGACCCGAACCCTTGGCACGGGTGCGGTTCTCCAGGCACTCGACGGCGTAAAGAGTCTGCAGCGGCGTGAAGCCCCAGGCAAAGCATACACCAAACGCAAAGATGGAAAAGATGGTTCCGTAAGCGAGGTCGGGGTGGTTGGAAGTCTCGGCGGTGAACGCAGTCAGCATGATGTAAAAGACGAGAGAGCCAAGGAGGCCGTAGAGCATCATGGGCCGGCGACCGAGTTTATCGAGCAGCGTCGCACCGTAGACGGCGGCCATCATGGAGAAGATAGGGTTGATGGCGTTGATCAATAGCTGCCTGCTAGTGTCCGTGATACCGGCAGCGGCGATCATGGATGGCTTGAAATCGTTAGCTCAAATTTAGACCAAGAGACGATGGAGTCATTAAACATACCATAAAATACGATACGACATTGTTACCACTCCACTGGCCGAAGAAGGACATGCCAATGACCATGGCAAGTCGGTATCGGGCAGCACGAGTGTTGACCAGCTCCTTGTAGTTCCACCATGGGTTCTCATCATGGGTAGCTTGAGCCTCTTCTACAATCTGAGTGTACTGAAGTTTCACGAGCGGCGAGTTCTGATCGCCATCGCCGTGGTATTTTGCGAGGATGGCAAGAGCCTCCTCGGTGCGGTCCTTGTGAATCAACCCTACTCATCGTCAGAAACAGTTCACATAATGGCACATAGAACCAACTTACAACGTGGGGATTCCGGGAAGAACATGATGAGGCACATAACAACGAATGGGATCGCGGCCTGGACAATGGTCGGGATACGCCAGGCCCACGAAGTGGTGAAATGAAGCTCGGTTCCGTACGTGGTCCAACCAGCGATAATGTTACCAAACCTGCAACCCTTGATTAATATACAAAGTCATATTGACACTGGCGAAAATGTACTCACCACCAAAAGTTGTTGTACATGCCGGCCATTGTACCGCGGTATGCTGGGTGGGCCAGCTCGACAGTGTAAGCAGGACCAGCAGCCGACGCAATACTAGCACCAAAACCGAGGACAAACCGACCACCGATGAACTGTCCCATCGAGTTGGCTGAGGCCTGAACCGCAGTTCCAATCAAGACGATCAGACAACCGATGAAGATACAGACGCGACGACCGAAACCATCGGCGAGTAGACCGCAGACTTTACGGATCAGCAATGTCCAGCGGGAGACCCAGGCTTATGGCACTTACATGGGAAGCTGGCGATCTGGCCGCAGTTGTAAATGATAAAAATAATTCCCGCTGAAGAGCCTTCGCCCTTCAGCCCAAAAGTAGCCTGGTATGGTTTCATGGCGTTGATTGCGCCCATCAATGAGCTGTCGAAACCGTTCATCGTGGAGACGACTGGGAATTCACTGTGTAAGTCACGACTATATTCGCAGGTCGACCAGGAGGTTTCGGTACATACTGCGCAGGATATATTAGCATGCGGTCTCAGGCTTATTACATGACTGTTTTCTGCCTCTATAGAGACAACAGAGAACTGTCGCACTTACCGATAACCAACAGCCATGATGGCATAGAGCTGTCTCATGTTCTTGGACCAAAGCTTGGGCTTCTGTTCCGCAACGGCAGCCGCGAGGGCAACGGAAGCGGCCTGGACCTCATGAACACCCCCGGGCACTTCATCGTGGGCGGCGGACACCTCGGCCTTGAGGTTGTCGTCGTGCGAGGTCATGGTGACGGGGAATACCTATCAGGCGCCGCTGAGGTGAGAAATACTATATAACAAACGTCACAAAATAGATAACCCAAGGGCGCCAGTAGTGCTCGAGTTGCGATCGGCAGACCGAGAAGCGGCGAGGGCCACAGAGACATCTTATACGAAGAGACATGCTGCTCGGTCCGGTGCGCACCGCGTAACTCTGGGACTAACGGTTGGCTTGCCAGGTATTCCCCATCCCCAGATCAGCGCCGTTACCCCAGTTCGTGGCCATGTGGGGTCGGCTTTCCAAGGGTTCGGCCAAGCGACAGGAACCCTGGCAAGCCTGGGCAGCCCGATGCAGCTTGTGAGGTGAAGGGGGCGATGGCTTCGGGGGACTGGCCAGAAGCGGAGTTTGGGTCGTGGTCCTAGAGGATTATGGGCAATTCCACCGAGTCAGATCTTGTGAGTGACACTGCTCACACTGACTTGCAGACCAATAGGCGGAAAACGAGCACAATGAGAGACGGCCAAGGTCGGTGCTGGATGGCCGCAGCGTCGGCTCTTCGACCCCGGTTTGACTTACTTGCATCCTTCCGGGACTGCAGCCACAGACAGGCTCGGCAGGGCGCGGGAAACGTGAAGACCAACACGATCAATAAATGTAGGTTGTGGTTGCTGCTGCTATTGTCTAGACTCTAGACCGCCAGATGGTCGAGGACGACGAGACCTGCCTTGTGGATGCGTCTGGGCGGACCAATATTGAGCATTGAACACTGAGCACGAGCAGCTGAATTCGATCCATAGGGGTTCTCGACTGGCCTCGTAGTTTTTAGATGTTGCCGAGGTGCTTGGACTCAACAGGACCCAGGGTCGTATTCCGCCCAGGATTCCGTGATACTAGATGGATCACTGCTTGTTCACACAAGTCTACGATAGAACGAAACATCATCATATCAGCTGGCTCTCGGTTCCGTGGGCAATGTATACTACTTGGTAGCTTGGAATCTCTTGGTTGGTGGTCGGCAGGCACTTTCCCGACACATTGACATCGAGGTGCCGGGAAAGGTAAGGTGAGGCAAACTTGGCGGCAGCTTAGGATTGCCGAAAAGCCAGCGTTTAAAAATGGTCATGGTTCGATTTTGGCGCCATTCCAGGTTGGCAACATGGGGAAATCCCAAGTTGACATCCCATGCTCGATTCGATTCTAGCCAGAGGCTCTGCGTCTGAGGATATCAAGAGTCACGAAAGGACAATTATAACAAGTTGACGGAGGCATCAGCAGCAATGAAAAACATCAGGATAGAGAGACACACAAGTACACACAGCTGGGTTAAAGTGCATACAGACTGACACCAAATTCCCAAAGGCGGAAACAAAGTTGTGAATCTTCTTTTTTCGAGTCTCACGTGGGTCACAGGGCCCTTGCCGAGAGTCACCCAATCAGGTGCCTCAATGGCCTTCTCCGCTTTCTTCTCCAAACCAACCCCACACGCAGCTCGCATCTCCCCCAAGCAACATTGAACCAACCTCACCTACCAAACTTACCTAACACGACCATCTTCTTGCTGCGTATCTCCAGTTACCAGGCATACATATATACGGTCGGCTCGTGGTTCTCTGCTCTTGCATCACGTGAGGCGCATCAAGCAGTCCAAGGATCCCCTCATCGACCACCCCGGCGACGGCACACAAGCTGAACACCACATTGTTGGACTCGTCGTATTTGCTTCGAAGCAATCTGGTGGCACAGCTGTGCTTGTTCCGTTTCGAGCCGGCTCACGGGAGACGCGCACTAGGTACTTCTCAGACACGATCCTATTGACGACCGGCTCGGTTTGGACGGGCTAGGACACGTCGTCTTGTCCAGTCAGTGAGGCTAGCTCCCTCCCTCTATACTCGCCATCATTCTTGCTTTATGCCTGAAGTAGGTATATCATAGCATTTGACTATTCGGGTGTGCTGTCACGGACGCCCCAATTTCGTGGCCGTCATTAGTCTTCAAGTTTTCCGCCGGTTTTCCGCGCTTCGATATAGTACTCCGTACTCACCATTTTGGACTTGTCTCCACATCGCTCCCTCTCTTCATTATCATTATGGCTCCGAATACTTCCACAGGCTCTCCGTTCGCCGCCGAAAATGCCCAGCACCCGGCCGAATCGCTAGTGATTCGCCCGCAGACCAGTCTTCGTCTCGATTTGGACATTGGCGGTGCATGCCAAGACGACTTCGAGTCCAAATGCGCGGTCCGCACTCATACAGAAGGCGTGCAGCCAAAAGAAATTCCGGACTGGAGTAATTTGAGCATCATTCATCGGAACACTTTGCCGCCCAGAAGCCACTACTTTCTGTACAACTCCGAGGATGATGCTCTGAAAGCCCAACCTAGGGCAGCTCGGAGCTTGTTACTCTCTGGTCTCTGGGGCTTCGACTTGTCTGATAGTCCCTTCAATGGTCCGAGGGGCTTTTACAAGCCAACCTTCAATAATACCAAATGGCCGCTGGTCAAAGTCCCAGGCATGTGGTTAGTATTCCATCGTTCTACAATCAGGTCGCCGCTTCGGATCGGTCTCGTCTCCACCTCGACGACTTTGACTTCTCACTTGCCCTTTCCTCGTTGATCTTGTTGGCACATGGCCCCGATCACGGCTGATCAGATTGTTCTCATAGGCAATGCCAAGGTTTCGGCAAGGGACCTCAGTACACAAACGTGAATTATCCTTTTCCAGTAGACCCGCCGAATGTCTCTTATGAAGATAACGAATGTGGCCGATATGTCACCACCTTTGCAGTGCCAGAACACTTGAAAGATGGAGACCAATGGCGGTTAAGATTCGAAGGTATTGATTCTTCATTCACTGTCTGGCTCAACGGCGAAAAGGTGGGCTACTCTCAGGGGTCGAGGAACCCAAGTGAGTTCGATGTGACGAGCTACCTTGACCTCAACTCCCAAGAGAATTATCTGGCCGTTGAAGTATACCAACGGTGTGACGGGAGTTACATTGAAGATCAGGCAAGCCAGATATATCGCATTCGTTCTCATTTAGGCCAGCTAACACAAAGTAGGACCAATGGTGGCTCAGTGGTATCTTCCGTGACGTGTGGTTGCACTCGTTCCCGTCGACTCGCATCGAAGACTTTCATGTGCAGACAATACTCGACAAAGACTATGAGCATGCGGAGCTTTCCTTGGAAGCCAAGCTCAACAAAGCTGGTGTCCTCGATGCAAAGCTGCTAGACGAAGATGGAAAAGTGATCTTCAGTGACGTCTTCACATCGGAGAAATCGTCTTTCAGATGCACAAAACACATCAAGTCGCCACACAAATGGACTGCAGAGACTCCTTATCTATACACACTTGTTCTGTCCGTTTCTGATGTGCATGTGGCACAGAAGGTCGGATTCCGTGTCGCTGAACTAATTCATGGCGTGTTTTGTGTTAATGGACAGCCTGTCAAGATTCGCGGCGTAAACCGCCATGAACACCATCCGTAAGCACGATCATCTGGTATACTTGCAAAAGTATAGTTGCATAGTACTAACCGTGTCGTCAGCGATTCCGGACGAGCTGTGCCTTACGATTTTCTCAAAGATGATCTCCTTCAGATGAAGTTCTTCGGAATCAACGCTCTTCGCACTTCACACTACATCAACGACACACGTTTGTACGACATTGCAAATGAGATCGGGCTTTGGGTCTTGGATGAAGCAGATCTGGAGTGCCACGGGTTCGGAGAGGTTGGTGCCGATCCGGCGAGCTTCGCCTCCGATAATCCTGACTGGGAGGAGGCATATGTAGATCGCGCAAGGCAAATGGTGATGAGGGACAGGAATCAACCTTGTATCATCATGTGGTCGCTTGGCAATGAGGCCTTTTATGGAAGAAATCATCAGGCCATGTACGATGAGATCAAACGGCTCGATCCCACACGACTCATCCACTACGAAGGGGATCAAGATGCGAAGACCGCGGACATCTTCAGTCGCATGTACACATCTGTCGACGACATGGTTAAATATGCCAATGAAGAAGGCTGGGAGAAGCCCTTCGTCATGTGCGAGTATGCACATGCAATGGGCAATGGCCCAGGCGCCATCAAAGAGTACATTGAGGCTTTCTACGAGCATCCTCGTTTGATGGGTGGCTTCGTCTGGGAATGGGCCAACCATGTGAGTGCGAATGACACAACTTTGGGCGTCTAAACTCATGCAATCACAGGGACTCAAGGCGAAGAACGAGGACGGCGACGACTACATGGCATACGGAGGCGACTTTGGTGACGAGCCAAACGATGGAAATTTCGTCATGGACGGTCTCTGCTTTGCAAACCATGGCCCCGGTCCTGGGCTTTGGGAATACGGAGCAGCAATCCAGCCTGTCCAAGTTCTGGGATCTAAAAACTTCGAGGTCGAGATCATCAACCGCTACGACTTTCTTACTCTCGATGACATTGATTGTTTTGCCGGGGTTGTCATGGACAGAGAAGAGATTTCCGGTCGCCGTGTGAAGATTCCGAAAGGGATAAAACCTCACACGAAAGCCACCTTGGTGATTCCAGACTTGCCTCGGATATTCTCAGGTGAAGCCTGGCTTCAACTGGATTTCGTCCTAGCAAAGCGGACAAAGTGGGCTTACCCGGGACATATTGTGGCTACCAGCCAGATACCCTTGGCCAAACCCGAATCTCTTGCTGTGCTCAAGGGAATTTCGGACCCTGTAATGCCTGGCTTGAGACGAACGGATGATGCAGTGCACGTCTTGCTCAACAATGGCACAATATTTGGATTCAAGACGACCAATGGAGACCTGTTCTCGCTAGCCCAGATCGGTCGTCCCGATCACAATCTCATTTCGGAACCAGTTTCGCTAGACTTCTATCGCGCGTTAACAGACAACGACCGACCGGGCCACGGCAAGGAATGGATCGACCGACGTGTCCATCAAACACGGAAGCACTTTACCAGGGTCACCACGAATGAGCACAATGGCGTTCTCAAGATAGTAGTGGAAAATCGCATCGCGCCTCCTGTGCTCGCTTGGAGCGTCGATACAGTAACGACGTATACAGTCACTGCGGAATATTGCAGTATTCATATCAAGGCCAAACCCAAGGGGCTGCTGTTACCCAAGACCTTTGCACGTTTTGGATTGACTCTCGGCCTCAAAGACGTTCGCATCGTCGAATGGTTTGGACGCGGACCTGGCGAGTCATACATTGACAAGAAGAGTTCTCAGCATGTCAATACCTACGGGGCTGTCGTCGACAATCTCTTCACCAACTACGAATTTCCCCAAGATTGCGGCAACCGCACCGATGTTCGATGGGTCGAGTTCAGAGAAGAATGGGGTGTTGGCGAGAAAGGGCGACTGTTGCGGGCACAATTTGGTAATCACGAAGGGGCGAGTTTCAGTGCTATGCATTACAGCACTGTGGATCTCGACAAGGCCAAGCACCCATATGAGCTCAAGAAAGTCAAGAGAGATGACACGATCGTGAGGCTCGACTGGTACCATCATGGTCTGGGGACTGGAAGCTGTGGACCAGCTACGTTGCCGAAATATCAGTTGAAGACAGATCGCGAGTTTGATGTCGAACTACTGCTGGACTAGAGGATATTGTAGTGTCTCAGATTCGAGCATAGTTGGCAGGTGATGGACAATACGGTTGGGCTTGTTTGTACGTGATTTACAGCACTTGATTGGACTTGTAAAACACATAATATCTGAGATTTTGCCGTTCATCTCGTGTCTGACATTGATTGGCCGACGTGGAATTAATGAGCGGCTCTCCGTCTCCTGGGGAAGCCCTCCCCAGATCGGGAACTCCAGATCCGTATATAGCATGATCTACGAAGTATACCTGCCAGCGACATCACAGACATTACAAGCCATGCGTACAACACCAGGGCCGGTTCGAAGGTAGTGTAGAGCGAACGAGGTTTTGAGCATCTTACGACTCCATAAAATATCAGACGCCATAATCAAGATTTCACACCCAAGAATCCCAGGGTGTATCACCTCCATCTTGAGGAGTGGAGGCGCCGTGGAGGCCTATCTGCACGGCCTCGGGCCGCATGAGACCTACTTGTGGTAGTCTGAAGCGGGAGGGTGCGGGATGTCCCAACCGGCCGATGTCACCATAAACCAGGAACACGCGCATCATGATTGTCGAGGCCGGCCTGCAGCGGAGGATCTGGGCGGAATCCTGGGACCCATGCCATTCCTCCGTATCAGGAGGAGGGGTAGCTGGTTGGAAATCGGGTGGCTTGCGGCGGGTAGGAAAAAAACATTTACTGCTTTGGACGGATGGATGATTGTATACGACTCTGTGGCGATTGAACAGACAATCTGTGCCAATCGATATACCTATGAAATTGCTTGGTAGATAAGATCCAAATCGCCGACTCCTAGCCTTGGAGCCTAGGCAGGCTGAATTTTTAGGTCCGAAAGTACATGATGATCGTGCACGCAGATCTACAAACTACGTACATGCTTCTCTTCAGCCTCTCTTGATCAAAAATTTGAAAATTGACAAGCTGAATTGATATTGAGACAACGATCGGATGAATCTGAGGCGGGGGGACACAAGATAAGGTTATTTGGTCTCAGATCTTTCGGAGCTCCTCTCGGCCGACGCTTCGTTGACGATATATGAAATCATCTCTTGTTTGTTCATCACTCTTTTAGTTTAGGGACTATACTCCGGAGCGCTATTTACTTTGGATGCGCTATAGACCGGGTAAAGAAGCATCTGATGCCGTCATCAGATCGAAATCTGTGCGTTTTTAACCTGACTGAATGCTATGGCCCATTTCCATCGGTGAGCGTGAATTAATTGTGCCTGCCCCTCCTAAACCCGGCTTCTCCACCACAATCTCGAAGGGAAGCAGACGACTCTGGCGATCCAACTCACACTTGACATTCCAAGGTCTGAGCGCAAGAAAGACGATCGGGACGCTTTACCGAGTGTACATATCGCGCCCTTTTCCGACTCCACGGCTCTTGTTCCCTTCCAGCAAATCCTTATGAACACAGCTGCCGATCGATCAAGCCGCCCAAAAGAATTGCCTCCAAAGTCAAGTCAATAATACCCGGGCCATCACCCACTCACTGACCGGCAGAAACAGTAATGCAGCAGTAGCACGTCTCGTCCGAGAGAAACATTGGACGACCCGGGAACCTGCACCGTGACGTATGGTGTGCGCTCTTGCAAAGTATTTCCTCATGCCGCCCACGTCTGTGCGATTCCAGAGAATGAAGCATGGCGTTTTGAAATGATCGATGCTGCTGCACCCCGCATGTTACTACTACCTTGGGGGGTTGCCGTCCACGTTGTCACCGTGGGATGATGGTCTTGCCATGATTCCTTTTTCTTTCCCCTTCACTGCGTGGCCGTGCCCGGGCCTTCCGTCTTGACGTTGACAGCTCGATCTGCCGAAATGCCCCAGGGCGATCTGTGAGACTTGGCTGGAAGTATATTGCCCATTTGGATTTCCGTGACATCTGTGGGCATGCGGAATACATTGGACCGCTCTCATGTTCCCATGGTAATAGTGAGTGATAATGTTGCTTGCAGGCTATAATACATGGGATACTACTGAATGTTGAGCAATAATAATCTTGGCGGACCAAAGTACGGCTTCGACAAGAGGTGCAAGGTGTAGAGAAATCGTCAAATCAACAAAGTGCCCGGCAACCCGTGGGCGACGACGATACGTATCTATCGCTGGGACAGAGACGGAGCATCGCAGGTTCCGAACGAGCAAAGTACGCACCAAGATGCCCGGGGCCCAGGGTCCATAGAACGATACGGGGGAATCACGTAAGCTGGGCAGAGTAGAGGCTTTTGTTCTTTCCTGGTTGACCCCAGGAAAGAATGCCGCAGAGAAGTGTGCTTTTGATAGATGGGTAAATTGCGATGGGCGCCAGGTAGCTCTTTTATGATCAACAAGGTCTGATCTGACGTTCCGCGATGATCGGAGAAGCTATTGATCATATAGCGCACCCAGCTAGATCAGCACAAGAGAAAGGCTGGCGGAACGAATCCACAATGCCTGCTACTCCGCGATTTGCATTGTTACCGAACGAGGTCAGAGTCAGAGGAGGAGGGAAAAAATTGATGGGGTTTTAAAATTGGTGATGCCTCAGCTGGCGATGCCTTGGTGGGCAACTCCTTCAAGGGGGTTCGAAGAGGACAGGAGAAAGTGGTGGCAGCGTCCGCCCGTCTATACCGTAGATCCTGACACGAGACCCTGCCGACCTGCGTCCTTGTGGGGAACGGGGCACCTTGCCCGGGCAGACCTTGCGAAGGGCAGAGATGCTGGGCCGCCCTCAGGTCAGTCTGCGGTGATGGAGCGCAATCTTGGATCGCTGTCAAGTTTCAACCCCGGAACTGGCTTGCCTGGGTATAATGGAGCCGTGGTGACGAGTGTCCCGTGGCTGATATCTTCTTGTCAGAGTAGCGATCGCAACAAGACCCTGATCTTCAAATCTTGCATCTTCATCGCGGATGACCGAAGAAACCAAAAGGAGGACAAACGCACATCAAACAAACGGACTAGCCCTATCCTATGCAAAAGACATGCAGAGTAACCGTACGCCACTGGCGTGAGCAGCAGCTTCATGCAGGATCCAACGCCCTCTCTCTTGGATCTGTTTTGCGCATGGCCAGAACTCTATTTGCAAAAACATGTCCCCAACTGGGCATACCCTAGAATTTGATGCTCGCGAGGTGGTCTCGAATAGTCGTTGGCAGCATGTACCTAGCGATAGTGTATTGAACTTACATTGGCAGCTAATGCCAGCATGTGTGTGTATGATTTTATAATCTTCTCTTCTTTTGTGGAGGCCACCGACGAGCGTGGTGCGTCTGGCATGCCGCAAAGAGGATAGCATTACGAGTCATTACTCTTCCAGAACGCGCATATCCATTCTGTCGGGTCGTCATCAAACCTGGCTCTTGGTGACGCTATCGACGGTCATCAAAGATAGTGTACAAAACATCACGATGCTAGTCCTTTGGGCAGTGGCATGTTTTTTTCTTGCTGTGTTCGTCCTCCCTCCCTCGTGGCTGGTGGCCGCCGGTCCAAAGGCCATCGGGGATTTCTTCGCGCTATGTCGCTACTGTGGTATTATAGCGCGTCTACGCCGCCTAGTCGACCTTCAGCTCCCCAGGCCCCGTTCGTCATTTCACTGAAAGATGGGGCGGCTGCCAGCAACGATACGCGATATCGCTTGTCGGCAGCGCACTGGGTCCAAGAATAGGTCCCATTTTGGGAATCCTAGAAATTTCTACGGAATCCCGGATATGTGTGTTCACATGCGTCCGTTTTGCCTATGTGATGCCCGCAAAATCTTGGTGAACATCGAAAGACAGCATTGATGCCCAGGCACATGTTGGAACCAGCAGCTGGACAGTTATTTCAGGCTCAGCGTTTCACAGAAACATGTTCCGTCAGTGCCTCTCTCCAACCTGAGACGTCCCACATATCGACCGACGGCGGGCGATCCGAAGGAAGGGGACTTCGCCGAAGCGGCATCTGGAAGGGCACTGGCGGATGGCAATTTTCTGGCTCTTTCGGTTAGTTGGGGGATCCAGCAAAAAAAAAGTCAGAATCTTTACAAGTTTTTCCTCTTTTCTTTTTCTTTCCATTCCCAGCTTCGGCACGACGGAGTACTATATGTAGAGTGCGCAGGGTTTCTGACTTTGAACCCTGGAGATCTGATAAATAAATGGGCTCCGTGTCAAATATTCCATGGTACCGTACATAGTACTATAACCAATAGCTTAAGAGTGATTGATTGCCATTTTCGATTCCGACATCGTGCGCGACTCAGGGCTGACCCGGGCCGCCGTGGAAAGCTCAGCAGGTATGTACGATGTATTTGCTCTAAATTATATCGAACGACAAAACGTCTGTCTCAGCGAGAGCTGGAATAAGACAGCGTGATTACTATGAGCTGGAGGCGGCCATGTCTTACCGAGGTATACTCAATCATCCGATGGTCGTATACGCATTACGCTACTGTGTAAAAGAATTCAATTCTTCGCGAGGTCGTAAAAGGATTCCTGGACGGCTCCCAACTCGAGCCCGTCGCAAAATGACTTTCTCCGTCACTTCGCCGCGGCCCTAGGCTCTCAAAGGGTTTAGCCAGGGGTCATCTCATTACCACCCACTCCAAAGGCCTTCCGCAAAGAGGGACATCTGGTCCACAGAGCATGGGAGGATCCATGCTCGGTGGGCACGACGACCGGTCTTGTGCTTGCTGGCTGCTGGAATCCCCCATTGATCAGAATCGATATGTTAGAAACTCGACGGTGCAAGCAAACGCTCTTCTGCCGACTTACCTACGGAGTACGTTGGAGCCGAAGCATCGAGTGTTGGAGGAGAAGGGGTTCTTCTCGAATCTCGCCGGTTGGTTTCTAGCGGCAACAAACAGAGGTGGTACAACAAAACTACACGGCATTAGGTTAGGTTCTGACATATCACTCTTGTGCCGTTGTCATGCTGCCTTCCTTCTATCTCTTTAATCTACGACTGCATCAAGTGCCGTTGGATGCATGAGCGGCAAAGGCTCCGACTTGACGACCCTCGTCTCGTTGAAGCAAGGAAATGCAGAGGCATGGAGTTGGACATGGCATGCAGACACTGTAGCATCAATGATATTTCCGCAATCCCTTTACTACGGTGCCTTTGTCGTTCACGAGATCGTCACGTCGTGTGTGCATGTTGCCAAGGGGGGGCATGTCGCTCCAGGGGGATCCCCCTCAAGCCTCTGCCCCCCAAAGACACCAGACCCCCCTGTTCGGCACTAGGAGCTTTGCTGCAGTGCGGCCATTCCACTGTCCACATCCAGACCTTGACCAGAATCAGCAGCAGAATGCCTGATGCTTGGCAGTCCAATTTGTGCATCAGTTTAGGCCCGGCCAGGGGAGTGGCTCGAGTGGGTCGTCCGCTGCAGACAGGCTCGATCTTAATTTATTGGCTCGGGAACTGCCTGGGGCGCTCTTTTACAGCCATCGCCTCTCGATCGCCAGAGTTTAATACTCATACTAGAAGAGCCTCCGTGACGCCAGTTTCCGCACGTGGGAATTGGGCAATCTCCTTTCTCTGTTCTTTCTTCTACTACCGATTTATCTTTCTCGACCTTCTTTTTTCCCCGGCTTCCGGATAGCTCGCCCATACTATCTACCCTCGAGTGGATCCCACACCTAAACGGAGAAGGGAAATAGAAAAATCACGGATCTCGAATACAGGACTACCATTACCAACCTACACTCACTCACCTCTCTTTCCCCTCGTCTCAAACCGAGACATCCTCCAGACTCGGTCTTGGTTCGCGGAGACATTCTTGTGCAGAGAATGTTGGGGGAACATTGGACTGGATCTTCACGATAGTATACATTATTCAGCAGCCCAGATGATCAGTCTTGGCTTGGGTTCGTCTGGATAAAACGTCGGAGGACGAAGACGGTTCATACGATCATTCGGTTCACCACCACACCGGACGATATAATTCCCAAACAGCCTCGAACGCTGCCTATATACGAACGCTGGAGCATAGCAAGGCCTTTTGCGACTGCTTCTTTTACTTTGCAAGGACTGCAAATCTTTGCACTCTTCGCCTTGGACATACTTGTGGCCTCCCCATAGGACTGGTATGTCTGCCATTCAACACACTTGTTGACCATGGGCAACAAATCTAGATTCAACTTCCCGATCCCGGGTTGGAAGGCGAAACAAGCGGCCGAACCGCAACCCAGCCCAGTGCCTCTCACCAAAGCACAAAAGATTCTGGGAACCGGCGGTGGCATCAGCACTGCGTCGACAACGTCTCTTCATGCAGGCGGCCTCAAGCCCACGCACTGGGATTCGAGATCGGGAATCAGCATAGCAGTATCGGAGAGCACAGCTAGTCACGCTGACACGGGTCTCGATGTTCTTGACGAGGAAGATGATTTCCTCGATCCTGGGAGGTACAGGCCCAATGGATGGGACGCCGAGTCTGACATCATCCCGCGCCACCCGGGTGGCACGCATGGCTTGAGGATGCAGAGGTCGGCTGCCACCATTGGCAACGACTACAGGACAGAAGCCTCGAGCATTAAGCGACGGGAGTCGATCGCCTCCACCATTTACAGCCACTACGACCGGGCCAAGGTGCCACTGTCCATTTCACAGCAGACCTCGAATTCGGCCATGGCCAAGGGATTCCCCAGCAAGGCGAACTCGCTACTTGACATGGACGGGAGCCTTGCAGGCCCTGCGGCTGCAAAGAAGAAGCCATCTCGACTGGATCTGTCCAAGCTCAAGCCGCGGAGCCGCAAGGAACACAGTGCTCAACCAGCACCTGCCCAGGCCCAGGCCCAGGCCCAGGCTCAGACCCTCTCTCCGACCCTTGTGAACAGATCTCCATCTTCTGTCTCTCGTTTTTCATCAGCCAACAAGGCCGCAAAGAAGCTGGGGGTGTCGCCGTCGGTGACCAGCATCAATTCTTATGGCACTCCGCATGACAGTCCACGAGGCGTGCAGGACTCGACTACCCTTTCTCAACTATATGAACATTATGAGCAGATGACGTTCCGGGAGGAGGAGGAGGAACTCGACCCAGAAGACGAGTTCCCCGACCGACCACGGTTCGACTCGTTTGCCGAGGAGCCAACACCGCCTCTCACAACCGCTTCAACGATATCCTTGATCACGCCTCTCTCGAACCCTGCGGTCCGCGAGCCAAAACGTCACTTGGAACCTGTCAGGAAAAGCTCAAACGCAAGTCGGAACACGGCAACATCATCACACAGCCATAACACACCACAATCCCAACAACTACTACCAGGAAGAGACTATGCGTCAAGCATCTCTAGCCGTAACACAAGGAACTCGAAAACGTCCAAGACGTCGCGAACTATAGAATCAGACCTGCAGATGAACAGTGTTTTGTCGTTGTCTGATTCCGATTCGGACGATGGCACTTTTAGTGATTCGGCGCCAAAGTCTTCAATGTCTTCGCACACGAATATATCTCACGAGGATCTTGCCGTCCTATCAGAGTACACGCGCAAGGCACTGCCTACGCGGCCGCCAGTTCTCCAAGAGAGGACCTCGAGCCGTCAGCAGAAGCACGGAAATTTCGCCCCCCTCAACGACTATCTTGCGGTTCCTCAATCGGCCGGGAAAGGTCATAGTGCCCGGGCGCCTTCGAACAGCACGGTGCGATCCTCGTCAACTGCAAGCACGGAGACGACAACCAGGCATACAGGCTCTGACAATGGTCGTGGATCGCGGCTTTCGGTGTCAACAGCAGGAACCTCGGATTCTCACCACAGCTCGAGATCTGGGAAGACGGCACTCAAGTCGAAATGGAATCAGCAACCGACGCAAGAAGCAAAGCCCGCCACGGCCAAGCCCCTGTCCTCCACTGCAGAGGCTCTGGACTCTCTGAGGGAGTTGACGGCTCAAGCAACAGACAAGCACCATCGCCGTTCGTTCAGCGCCGACTCGACTCCGCCCACGTCACCTACGAGCGCAGCTTCACATGGAGGCTCCAATAGTGGCAAGGACTCCAACAGAGACGAAAACACCGATTCTCACAACGGACGTCTCATGGCAGTGACGAAGCAGGAGGAGGCGCTACTTGCGGCTCTGAGGCACAAGAGAGCCATGATGCGGGAAGACATCATTGCCGAGTTGGACGGCGGCGATAAGAGCAGCGTCAGCAGCCGTCGACGCAGCAGTGCCAGCAGTGGCATGAGTGGTCAACTGCAGGGCTTGAGGTCATCAAAGTCATCGAGCACCCGGGTCACATCGTGTGCTCCTCAACTGCCTCCCTACCAGCCGAGGAACTCATCTCTTGTTTCCAGCTTCAAGAACCTCACGGAGCGGAAAGACAGCGTCCGCAGGACAGACAACAATGTCCGGTTCGCCGACGAGCCTCAAACCCAGCGCCAAGAGGAGCCCGTCGAGAAGCGCTCCAGCTCGGCGATGAGCAACGCTACTCTCAAGGGCAACGCATCCGGAAGGCACGAACGCGTGCTGCTGTTCCTCGACCGCCCTGTCTACGACATCGATACGATCGACCTCGCAGAGCCGAGCCCGGATTTGAGCGAGTTCATGGACTATGACCAGGACAGTGACGGCGAGATCATCCCCGAAAGCCGCCGCAGCAGGAGAATCTCCAAGCACACCACATACGGACACCGTCCCCGAGCAGACTCGACTCTCCTCGGCGGCCCTGGTTCCAACTTGCGCAGGCAGCTTGAGAACTTGCCTGAGTCGAACATGGAGAACGATGAGGAGGATGATTTCGATTTCGATAGATTTTCCGACGTGATGGGCTCTACCATGTCGGGCAGCCATGCTTCTGAAGAGCCAAGAGGACGCGCCACCTCAAGACCCGACAGCCCTGTCCAACAGCAGGTTGCAAAGGGTCATGTCAAGGGCCACATCCGGGGCAAGAGCAGCGCCGTGCGCCTGAGTGCCGTCGGCAACGCTGATCTCTACTTGCCGCCCGAGGTTGGCCTGTGGGGCGATGATGGTTGATCTTGCGGTTTAAAAGGGGGCGTTTTTGAATAAGATACACACGAATCTTGAATAACGAACGAGGGGACACACATACCGACATCTTAATTTCATATGTTAATTATGTACGCACGCATCTCCCACGTTTCTCGGGGTGGGAAGAAAGCAACTGGCGCTCTGGCGGACTCGGACTCATGACCAAAAAAACAACAACACAACACACAAAGCATCTCTTTAGCATATTAATATCGGATTAATGGAGGAGGCATATAGAGCATAGGTCAGGTCAAGGTCTTGCCGGGCAATACCCATCTGATGTGGTCATATACCCTGGGTTTATTGGGGAGCAAAACAGCTCGTATAATGAAAGCGGTCGTCCCATGTTGAACTTACACACTGTTATCCCCAACCAAGTGAAAAGCATGAACTTGAATCCAATTGCGATAATAAGCCTCGTGCTCGCCAGAATTTACGCTCGTGGATCGGTACATGTTACGACACGCCACACTGACACCAAGAACAATGCTTGCCCTCTTCTTTCGTGAATATCTACGAGGCCTCAGATCATTCAGCTCCTTCAGCCACGCTCATGGCCCACCGCTCGTCGGCAAGCAGAGATGCCAAGAAGACGCCAGCCAACCTTGAGACAAGGTTGGACAACTCTACACGGCCAGTCGGGGCTGGGAGAGACAAGATTTGTTTACTGGCATTCATCTGGCGTGCCACTCCTTTTCTCTCCATCCTGCCATCCCTTGACCATTGCGGCAAAACTTTATACGGTCGTTGGGGGGATCCGACAACTCAAAATCTGCTTTGGCACAGCCGCGAGTCGTGTGATTGATTTGTTTGAAATCATCTGGTTGTAGGATGTTGTTCTCCCCAAGAATCCAATGGAAGAAACATCTAAACAAGCAATAGTGCACATTCCCCCGCATTGCTCCTGAACTCATGTGAGCTGCAGGCTTGCTGCTCATGGCCAGTGAGAAGAGCCGCCGAGGAGCCACGGCGTGTATTGTGGCTGGCACCACGTGGTTGAGGGGACCCTTTTCTCCTGCCGCGATAATGGGAGCCCCCAACACATCTTGTACAGATTACAGTATATGCCAACTTATATGATTTCGCAGCACAGTCAATTGCAAGACAGCCTCTGTGTATGTCATGATGGGATGCAATGCGTACTAGAAGTTATCTCCGCGACATCGGATGGCCGCATTACATTACCAGCAGGAGGGCTCCCCAAGTCAACGGTCTCGCGTGGCCTCACAGACCGCGTGCTGTTCAGAGACCACCAAAGCCACCCGATTCGAAACAACTCTCGTTCGAGGATTCGCACCGGACGCAGCTGGTCTAGGTAATAAAGGAGGGTCTGTGATGAGAGATCAGGCCCACCCGAGTTAGAACGCGGGGCATGAAATCCCAGGCGCCGCACCGCAGCCTCTATCGTATGGCACATGCAGTCCTTCAGTCTGGGCTTTGGATCCCAGGAATGATTTTACATAAGTAGGATCAAGCCCGCGACTCGATGAAGCGAAGATCTTTCTCGGGAAGAGTCTGTTGGATACTGGGGAGCGCAAACAGATGAATACATAATTCCCTACGTCTATTTTGTAGCGGAGTACGCGCATGCAGCGATTTGCCGTCCTTCAACAGCCAACCAATTCCTTGCTCCTCCCTCCAGGGCAGAGCTACCACTGGAACTCTCAACCCTGGCAGCGCCGTACCAGAGTCGTCGCAAGCTCCCGCAAGGTGATCGACGCACTAGGATCGACTTTGAGAAGCTTCCCCCGAAAGCAGCGCAGTGTCCCTTTCTCGGCGCGGGCAGGGGTCTGTCTGCTCGACGTTCCATTTCTGAAAAGAATTTCTTTGACGCTCGAAAGGATTTGAAGAAAATGCTGCAGGCTGGCAGACGAGAAGAACCGAGCAGTGATTATTCCTGATTTGGTCTGATTTGACCTCCTCTACAAGCATCACCTACCGGCCCCTGCATTTTACCTCTGCTCTTGTCCAGTCGTGCAGGTCGCAAAAGTGGAAATCCGCAGCCTAGATCTTTCTTGCCTTGGAAGAAATCTGGGGAACGGTCCAGCCATTGAGATCATCAGTCGAACGAGCTTCGTTGATCTACAGCCCGAATTGAGCCTCTTAGCTATCCCACGAGCACCAAAAATTACGCCGAGCTCAACCTTCTCTCGCCCACCTCTGCTTCTCTTACTACGACCCGAAGATATTCCTTCATTCTTCCAAAGCTGACCAGCCCTCTCCGTGTCTCGATTCGGATTCGTCACTGTTGGCTGGGGCCATTTCCGTCTACCGTACCTAGCAAGTCGGCGAGTAATTCGACACAGCCGGGGTGCCGACAACGAATCACGACTGCAGCTTGTTTTTACTTGCGGCTTACCACCCAATTGCTGCACCTCACGCAGCGCAGAAGAGGAGGGAAGAAAAAAAAAGTTAAAAAAGGTACCGGACAAAAAAACCAGGGGTAAACGTCAAGGTTTCCCAGACGCCGGTCTTGTATTCAGTGCAGAGGCCCGGACCAAGAACAATCTTCCTTTGGAATTCGACGCATTCCTTTCCTCCCAACTGCCGAAAAGCATTCGTTGCAACATCTGTCTGCACGTACGCATACATACACCTACATACAGCTCCCACAAAAAGTGACGGCCCGTCCACTGCCAGCGGTAGCACTGCGGCTTTAGGACTCTGCCAGCGAGGCACGACATCGCAACAGCCCAACGTAGCGGCCCACCCCCAGCGGTCTTGTCTTGGGAGAACATCACAACGTCATCACTGGCTAACACCAATTGTCCACGATGGGCTTGTTGGACTTTCCACCGGCCAAGGCCGGATCGCCGACATTGCTGGGCATGCCTATGAAGCAGGTCTCGCTCATTACCGTAAGCTAGACACATGGATCCCGGCAGGCGCTGAATGCGCCGTGATGGTGCACCTGCTAACAGCCATTGTTTCCTAGTTGTGCTTTGAGAACTCGGCCCTGATTTTGCTGATGCACTATTCACGAATGATGAAACCGACTGGCGACCACCGATACTTCACCTCGACCGCTGTCTTCCTTACCGAGGTCATCAAGCTTGCCATCTCGCTCACATTTGCCATCTACGAAGTCTCGAGGAGCTTGGCACCTTCGACGCCGGCCACGGTCCTCTTCACGCACATTTACAAGGCCGTCTTCTCAGGCGATGGATGGAAGTTGGCCATACCAGCAGCGCTGTACACGCTCCAGAACACGCTGCAATATGTGGCGATTGGAAATCTGGACCCGATTCACTTCCAGATTCTGTACCAGCTCAAGATCCTCACAACGGCACTCTTCACGGTCACCATGCTTGGTCGAAACCTGTCGCCAAAGCGCTGGCTTTCCCTGCTCATTCTGACATTTGGTGTATCCATTGTTTCCATCCCGTCTACAGGCTCCAAGGATGGCTCATTCCTGATCCATGACATGAGCGACCACTTCTTCCCGCGATCCGTCCACGAGCTTGGCCAGATGGCCAACGGAGTCAGCGATGTGGCAAGAGAGCTGACCAAGCGCACAATTGATGGGCTCTCGGATGCAGGCGATGCATTGATGAAGCGCTCCGCCACGTACGAAGGAATTGAAGACGATCAGGGTAACACTCCAGTCATGAACTATTCCATTGGCCTCTCCGCCGTCTTGGTCGCAGCAGCAGTCTCCGGCCTGACGGGCGTCTACTTTGAGAAGGTTCTCAAGGATCCCGCGGCTGTCGCCTCGGTCTGGATTCGCAACATCCAGCTATCTTTCTATTCGCTATTCCCAGCGCTATTCATTGGCATCATCTTCAAGGACGGCCAGGAGATTGCGACGCATGGCTTCTTTGAAGGGTATAACTGGGTAGTCTGGACCTTGATTGTGCTCCAGGCGTTTGGTGGCGTTCTTGCATCTTTGTGCATCAACTATGCGGACAACATTGCCAAGAACTTTGCGACGAGCATAAGCATCGTTGTGAGCTTGCTCTTCAGCGTCTGGTTCTTCAATGTTCAAGTCTCCATCATGGTAAGCTTCAAAATGCTCCCTCGATCTCTTCCGAGGATTTTGATCTGACTAGATTCTAGTTCCTGATTGGCACAATCTTGGTGCTGGGTTCAACATACTTGTACACCGGCCCAGACCGAAAGCGCGGCCGACCGCCGCCGATCAACATCGCCACTTACGAGAAGACTACCATCGACCCGATGCACACTCCAAGACCGTCCGGCGATAGATTGGCCGTGCCGAACCCCGTGGAGTCTGCAAGCTCGTTGGGACTTTCTACGTCGCGTCCCTCTTCGCCCCTGCGGCATCACGTGCGACAGCCATCACCTCGGGATAAGAACCGAGACGATTGAGGCTCTGTATCATAGTCAATGAGGATGTGGGGTGATGATGCCACCGCAAGAACCGTGTATATGACGTGGAAACGAATGGAGAGGGCAGGAAAAGCTGCAGATGGGCCATGATTCGGTTCTGTGGCGGGTGATGCCCGGGGTTACGCGTACTACGAGCACATGAGAAATCTCCTATCACAACAAATAGAGCGACCAGTGACTGGAATCATCCCAGATTGGCACGGGAGAAATCATTTTAGATCTTTGGTGTGTCGCTTCAGCAGCGACTAAACACACATACATGCGGAAGGATATGGAAGGAAAAGAAAAATAGGTATTCATGAACGGGGCAGCGGAGTTTTGTGCTTAGGGGAGAGGAAAATTCGGGCAAATTTGGCACGTCTATCTACCTAGGTATGCATTTGATATGCACACTTTCAGTTTTCCCAGTAATTTTGGTCAAGTGTCGCCGTGCTTATATAATGGACAACAGTCTGTTTCTCCTATTGACGACCTGATATTGTTCTAGCTCGTCATCGTATATGGCCTGGCGACTTGCTTTCCACCTTGCTGTGTTTCAAATGTGGATTGAGGCCCTGGCTCTGGTATACAGGAAGGAACGACAACATCAAAGCATGGCAAGAGCGCTCCTTCCCTCGCAGAGTTTTAGCACATCACAGGCAGCAGGCCACTTTGCTCAATGGAAAATATTTTCCTATTATCAATCTTGAGCGAAGGGCCTCCCTCGAAATCGTCGTGATCTTCCGAAGTCGCGCGGGCCGACACTGCTCTATCAACGTCGTAAACCAATCTCCCCGGCCCACTCTTCGAATCTGGTTTTCAGCATGCCGTCTTATACCATCTAGTGTTTCACCTTGAGCTGGAGAACTATCTGTTGAGAGACATTTGAAGTCGGAAACATGTCTGGTCAACCGAACGGCGGCGGCGGCAGCCACTTCTACGGCTTCGCCGACGACCCGGCCCAGGATCGCCACATTCAGAACATGATTGACCATGCCAGTGACTTCTTGCCTCTTCAAGGTATCTCGCAGGCTTCTTCGCACACACTTGGCGCCAGTGATTTTGACGGCAACGACGGCGAATACTTCAACACATACGACCCATTGAACACATCGATTGATGACCTTGACGATTTTGGTAAGAATTGCTCTGTACGTATTGCAGTAGTAATGATACTGACACCTGAGAAGACCGTCGCCTGCTTGGGAGACCATCGACCTCTTCTTACAGCACGACTTCAGCATACAACCCACCGATTCCATCTCTGCCGACTGGTGATAATCTCACCTTTACTCAACAGCCTCAAATCTTGCGCGATGCGAGCCACCATTTCAGGCAGTATGCCGCCCGTGGCCACGAACAACGACCTTCACAGTTCGTCGCAAGCTCTGTCAATCTGGACCAACTGAACCATAGTCCGGCAACTTTGCCCATACTCGAACGCGATGGATCCAGGAGAGTTTCTGAACTACAGGGAAGGTCGCAACTCGTGACACCTCCACTCTACAGTGGTTAGTCTTCGTTGGACAAATATTGCGACGAGATTACTGACTATATAAGCCCATCCTCGCCAAAACTCGCCCAGTAGTGCCCTGTTCCACAGCTCTTCGCCGACGGTCGGAAATTCGAGCCCTTCGATGAGACTGAGCCTCAGAAGGCCAGAGTCCCAGGCGGCCAACAGACCTTCCTTACCTCAGCCTCCTGCACCGACTGCGGGCATCTCGATGGACCTGCAGCATGCCCCAAGCACTCTGACACCAAAGGTTGCTGGCACACATCTCGTCGACCCCCGTGCCGTTCTTCCCACGAAGTGTCAGGCAGTCTTCCCATACAGTCTCTTCAACGCAGTACAGTCCAAGTGCTTTCCGCTCGTATATGGCTCCGACGACAATGTTGTAGTTTCTGCTCCAACCGGAAGTGGAAAGACTGCAATATTGGAGATGGCCATCTGCAAGCTCATCAGTAGCCCAAATGGAGAGAATTTCAAAATCGTGTACCAAGCACCGACCAAGTCACTCTGCTCAGAGCGCGCCAGAGACTGGGATAAGAAGTTCAGCCATCTCAATCTCGAGTGCGTTGAGCTGACTGGCGACACTTCCCCCAGTCAGGTCAGGCGGGTCGGCACTGCCTCCATCATCGTCACTACTCCCGAGAAATGGGATTCGATCACGAGAAAGTGGTCAGACCATCACCGCCTCCTCGACATGGTGCGACTAGTTCTCATTGATGAGGTCCACATTGTGAAGGACATCCGCGGTGCAACGCTTGAGGCGGTGGTCTCTCGCATGAAGACGAGTGGTGCCAATGTGCGATTCATCGCCTTGAGTGCTACTGTACCAAATCTAGATGATCTCGCTATGTGGCTTGGACGCAACCATAGAGATCAAGCCCAACCAGCTCAGCGGCTTGGCTTCGGCGAGGAGATGCGTCCGGTAAAACTCAAGAAGCACGTTCACGGTTATGATTGCCCTGGAAATGAACACATGTTCGACAAGACACTTGATAGCAAGTTGATCTCGCTTCTCAGTCGATATGGAGAGCGAAAACCCGTCATGGTTTTCTGTCTCACACGAAAGTCGTGCGAGCAAACGGCCAAGAAACTTGCGGAATGGTGGACCTCCCACAACAACGACAACAGACCTTGGCCAGGTCCAAAGAGTCGTGTTCCAGTCATGAACAAAGATCTTCAAGAGATCGTCAGCCATGGTGTCGCCTTCCATCACGCCGGGCTGGACGCTGCGGACAGGGCCTCCGTTGAGCGAAGCTACCTCCATGGTGAGCTACATGTCATTTGCTGCACGTCAACACTCGCAGTTGGTGTCAATTTACCTTGTCATACGGTAGTCTTGAAAGGGACGTCAGTCTATGTCGACAATGGCCTTCAAGAATGCTCAGACTTGGAGGTGATGCAGATGCTTGGGCGTGCAGGCCGGCCGCAATTCGACCGTAGCGCAACTGCAATCATCATGACGAGGTCGAGCAATGTTCAGAAGTACGAGAAGATGATATCAGGACAAGAGATTCTGGAAAGCAAGCTGCATCTCAATCTCATTGAGCATCTCAACTCTGAGATAGGTTTAGGCACCATCAAGAACCTCGACACTGCGAAGAAATGGCTGTCCGGTACATTTCTCTTCGTGCGCATGAGACAGGCACCTCAACACTACCTCTCCGAGATGCCCGAAATTGACAAGTTGAATCGATCAAAGCCCGAGGACTTGATCCAAGCCTGGTGTGAGCGCGATATTGAACAGCTCCAAACGTTCAACCTCATCACGTGTACGGAGCCACTCAGTTGCACCCAGTACGGAACTGCCATGGCAAGGTACATGATTCCTTTCGATACCATGAAAGAGCTTCTTGATATCCCGATTGGTTCCAATGTTGAACAGCTCGTCAGTAAAACTCAAGTCCACTTGAATGTGTTGGAAAGTCCGAATAGCTAACATGCCATTCTAGCTCATCTCCCTTTCGAAGACTGCCACGTTTCGAGACCTCCGCTTCAAGTCCCACGAAAGAAGCTTTCTACAGAAGATCAACTCTGAAGTCATGTACCCAACCAAGGGACCCATCAGCGATACTTGGCACAAGGTGTATCTCCTGGTGCAGTTCAGCCTGGCCACTCTGGAAATGCCCGCCGACGAGTCAAGCTCGATCAAGCGGCAGACTTTAGTCGAGACGAATATCATTTTCGATCGATTGAATCGTCTTGTACGATGTGTAATCGATTGCAAAGTTTTTGACTGTGACGGAATGGGTGCTAAAGCCGGACTCGAGCTGACACGAGCTCTCGCAGCAAAGTCTTGGGATTATCAACCGACACAATTGCAACAAGTGCCTGGCGTGGGACCCGTCATCACAAGAAAACTCACATCTCATGATGTAAGGACAGTCTCGGACCTAGCCACGCGCAGCTTTGTCGACATTGAGCGATTTGTAGGTCGTAATTCTCCGTACGGCAAGAAGCTTTTGCAATCTCTTGTAGGGTTTCCACGGCTCAAGATGACGACCAGTATCATCGCCCAGAACCTACAAACACACTCAAAGCCTGGAGAAGCACCGGTTGTTATGGTCAAAACCATACTTGGGTTTGAAAACAAGCAAGTGCCCACTTGGAATAATCGCATTCCAATCGTCACTTTCATCGCGTACACGGGCGGCAGATTGGTTCATTTCGCGCGCGGCAACCTCAGGCACATTGGCGAGTCAGAAACTTTTGCCCTGAAGTTTGCGGCTGTCATCCAAAACGCAGATGAGACCATTACCTGCTGCTTCAGCTGCGAAGAGATTGTCGGTACCGAGGTGACAGAGGTGATATCGCACAATCTGCCGCCTCGAGCATTTGAAGGTCTTCCGCAAAGAAATAGCTCTGCGCAGTCCAATGAAGAACTGTCGGAGCAACCGATTGGTGAGATTGACGAAGAAGGTATAGCGGATGTGGATATGCTCAGTGCCTTTGTTGCAACTACCTCTCATGATCGCGAGGAGCCAGAGAGTCAGCCGCGGCTTGCGGAGTTGGACAAGGAACTCAACATGGAGTTCCAAGACATCGACGAAATCTTGAAAGATGAGTCCATCCTTCAAGAACAAGAAACCGCCGTGGCAGTTCCGGTACAAATGAGCAACGGAAAGTGGAAGTGCAATCACCACTGCGCAGATGGTGCTCTAACCAAGGCTGGAAAACAATGTACACACAAGTGCTGCCACGAAGGACTTGACAAACCGCGGCCACTAAATCCGAAGAAGGGCTCTGCCAAGACCAAGAAGCAACAAGTAAAAGAGGCAAGCAGCATCGAGGTCGACGTTTTGACGACGAAGGGTCAGCCAATTGGAGTCCAAAGCTCGGATCTAGACGACGCCGAGGTCGAAACGAACAGCTCTTCCGCAAATATTGGCAGGAAAAGATCTTCTGTGCCCTCCACGAGTCAGAAGAAGGCGGCAGATGATCCTCGCCCTATGAAGAAGAGTAAGCAGCTTGACGCTTCAGATGACGACATTGAATGTATCGATTTGTGTTCATCTGACGACGGGGAATCATTATCACCGCCAAAGGTGCACAGCCATGTGTCTGCTTCTCGTCGGGCCCAGAAAAGACTCAGTGATCTTCACCATCGAGTCCAGCCACAGACTATTGCACCTTCTCGCCTCACCAAAACTTGCAAAGCTCTTGGAGGACCACAAGGCGAACAGACCATTAATGAAGACTCTTGCTTCGACAGTGATGTGTTTGACGATGAAAGTGAGGATTTTCCATCGCTATCAGATATGATCGACCAGGCTGAAGACTCACAAAGCCGAGGCACGACGCAGGAGGCGCTAATCAGAGATGAGACCTTGGGACCTGACATTTTCAAAGCATTTCAAGAGAACCAGGGCTATGGTTTTGGTCCGAGTCTCAGCTTTACCACGGCCGGCGAGCTTGAGAAGGCGACTCGGTGCGTCAAGCCTGACGAAATCGAAATGAATGGCGTCTCTGGGGAAGATGCTGGAACATCGAAGATGGAAGATGATATGGTTGATGACTTGCAGGAATTTGATACGAGCACACCTAGCGATCTGCATGAGAAGGTACTGCCTGACGAACACGTGTCCTCAGATGTTGATGGTATCGGTGGTCTGGCAGATCATGTTTTGTTTGCCCCGGACCCTGATAATTTTGGGGTCGAAGTCGAGGCTCAAATGTCGACTAATTCGTCATCTGTCAAGTTGGCGGTGCCTCTGCCCGGAGAGCCGGCGTGGGTCGCCGAATACGACCAGGAACTGATTGCTGCGCTCAGAGGCGCTGTTGATTTCGTCGAGTGATGGGTGATTCCGGGTGAGGTCGAAATGGGATGGGCGATGTTGTCATAGGAACTTGCGTTGTCGGCTCATTCTATAACATCTTATCCAATCATGATAGCTAATTTGCATATTTTGGAGGCAGGGGTAATACTTCTCTCAATGACGTGAATTTCTGTGCCCTCATGGTGAGTGATTGCATCAAAAGGTGACTGACATATGATCGTGAATTCCAGCCGCGAATACTGGCGACATATGTGCCAAGTGCGCCATCATGAACGACTTGAAGGAACATGCGAACCCAATGCTTTGGTGGTTGGTGAGAGCGACCTGCCCTCTTGGCCGTTGCAGCAATTGGGCGGTAAAGTGCAGGGAGTCTTATCGGGCATGTATAGTCGTCCGTATCGGGGATGGAATAAATGCCTGATGCTTGTCGTTTCTCATGCAAGAACGAACCTCTTTGGGCACACCGCCTTGGGATCTCCACGGTGTATCGGGAAAGGCGTTTGGCGAGTTCTGAAATATCAATCTTGTCTTGAGAGATCTCCCGGAATTTCGGGACATGGCAACAGAGCTCACGATGACAGTCGGTCAAAGCTCCTTCTTTTTTGCGTCTCCGAAGCTCCAGAATGCCATCATTGGCACCCACTTGGCTTCACGCACGACATAGCGGTCGCTTATTTGCCCACGATGGTAGCGCCGATTTGATGAGGGTCACTTCTCTCTAGCTGTGGAGGCCCAGCTTCGTGCATGCCGAGGACCTCAAATGTATGCTGACCCTCTTTCACCGACGACATGTCAATTGGAAAGGTGTAGATGTTATCTGTATGTATGTGTGTCCAACGACAAGTCTTGGGCTGTCTTTGGGTAGTAGTGTAGATATGCGAGATTTCCCTTTCCAGACGGGCTGCGGCGGGAACTAAAATCTCACCTGTCTATTCGTAACCTACAGACCGCAAAGCAAGCTTCCAAGCTCCCAAGCTCCCAATGGTGTGTAGGTGCGGGTTCCCACATGGACACGAAGAGACGGAGAGGAGGGGGGTGCCGCCGATGGGCGTACAGACAAGGCACGCTCTTCGGTTCCCTTAGTCATGTATAGATCGACTGATCTATCTGATCGAGCCGGGAAGAACAACGTCTTCCTCTGGCTTTTCCATCAAGAGCGCTCTACGCGTAAACCTACACTAACGAGCCGTGGGCCAGTCTTTCTTTGGTCGACTCTTTTTTTTGCCTCTCTACCTAATCAGATGAGGCTTTCTTACCGGTTCTGCCAGCGGGAAGGTTTGGCCCTCGTGCCCGCTGCGTCCGCTCCCGAGCCCAAGTCGCGTGGTTCCCGAATAGGCGGTCTTATTAATGGTTTTAGTCGTACATGACGGTCCTAACCAATCCCATTCCGTTTGGACTGTTGGTCGAACCCGGCATGGCCCGCCTATGCCCGTTTCCGACACTTTTTGACAGGTGTCCGTAGTCTCTTGCTCTGAAACATGTTCATCGCATCTCATAATTGACGATAGACTAGAGATCCTGCATGGCCAATGTGCAGAGATGTTGCAGTGTACGGAGCAGTAGTAATATGATTGACTAGCCAGACCAACCCTGGCCAGTCACTTGGTTTTCTACACTGCGTACGTATTATGAAGGGGAACATTTGCTCACGTACATCAATCATATCGCATCACCAATGGCCTCTCAACGCCAAAACCCAACTTACATACAACATGAAGAATATCCATTCCCCAAACATGAAAGTACACGAGACAGTCGAGCCGTTGAAACGTGATCTGCCATCTTAAACCCCCGCCTTGGACGATGCCGAAATAGCACAACAACCCCTCAACGGGGGAGGAGACCGAGACCACGCGGATAAGCGATCAGTGGGGACCAGCCCCTCCAACAGTCAATCAATCAGCCAAGGAGGCCCAACCAAGGTGGGGTCGTGTGTCCTTGTCGATAAACCTTGAAATCGATACGGGCGGCCGCGATAGACTATAACACGTATGTAGCCCGGGGGCGCGAGACTATACCTTGCACGGACAGGGCGAACATTCCGTCGGTCTGTATGACCGAGTGACTTATAAGTTACCTCTAGCAATAGAGTGTGTGTGGAGCGGCGCCCTATGCCTGCAGCGAGGCAATGCAGCCAGCTTCAGCTTTGCAGGAACAACTGGCGGCGGTGAAGAGCCACGCGACCTAGAGCTATACCACAGCAGACAGGAACAAGCTCTCACGTCGGCTCTGTCTGGTCTGGTCTGGACGAAGCCGAGATTCCTGTATTCCTGTATCTAGGCAAGCTGGCTATGCAGGTCGCCTCCCTCCCAGGCCCAGAATGGATGCCCAACAGGGAGCCGCGGTCGAGAGAGAGACGAGACGTAGTGGTCCCGGTAACACTTGGAGTTTAGGTCCCGGTGTCGGTCGGCCGTTTGGCGTTGTACTCCGTACTATGTGACCACGAATCCAGGTACCCAGAAAGCCAATGGATCGTATGGTACATTCGTGTGTCTGTCCGTGTAAGTGAGGAGGACCCCCTCTCCTCCTCTTGCCCCTCGGACGACTATAAACATGATGCACTCTCTCCCTCTCTTCCCGTTCCTTTTCTGATATACATTACAATTCATACTACACAAAGCTTTTTACGATTCACACTCTCCACCAACCAAAGTCCTCTCCTTAGTCGACTTTTTATTCAAGATGGCTGCCGCATCCGTCATGATCCCCATCTCCGCCATCAACGGCACCCTGCCCCCGAGCGCCCTGGTCCAGCACTCGCCGCGCCACGGCCGCAGCCGGGCCGCCAGCATCAAGGGCAAGAACCGGTACAACGTCACGGAGAACCGGGACGGCGCCATCATCAAGGCCGTGTCCTTTGTCCTGAAGCGCGCCGTCCGCCAGAGCGACCTGGACGAGGAGAGCGAGGAGGAGGACGAAGAGGAAGAGTCCGACGAGGAGTCTAATCGTCTCGTCTCCACCGACGACGGCTGGGTCCTGCTCTCGGAGCTGGTACGCATCCTCACCAGACTATATCCCCTCTTGCTGCTGCTGCTGCTGCTGCTGCTATTATTATACGAATACTAACACCTCATCTCCGACAGCTCCAGCACTCGCGCATCACCGACCTCCGCGTCACCCAGCCCGACGTCGTGCGCATCGGCGCCAACGCGGCCAAGGCCCGGTTCGAGCTCCGCCAGCAGCCGGCCGGCGGCGCCTACCAGATCCGCGACACCCACAAGCGGCGCGACAGCCAGCTGGCCGAGCCCATCCTCGAGGGCGAGCCCCTCGAGGCCGGCGCCGCCGACCTGCCCGAGTACGTCGTCTACGAGACCTCGTACGAGGCGTACCCGCACATCCTCGTGAGTAGTCCCTGAAGCACTTGTATAACCCAGTGCCTCGCTCTTTCGCCAGGAACAAGAATGCTGACGTGCTTCGAATCATTAGGCCTCCAACGGCATCCAGCGCGCCGCCGGCGCCTCGCACATCACCTTCTCGCCGATCGCGGCCGCCGACGGCAGCGAGACCCGGCCTACGGGCCGGACCAGCGACGCCGACGTCGGCATCTGGGTGCACCTGCGCAGCGCGCTCGAGGCCGAGCCGTCCATCGTCTGGCAGCGGACGGCGTCGGGCGCCGTCGTGACCACGGCCGCCGAGGTGCCCCGGTCCCTGTGGCGGCGCGCCGTCGCCCGCCGCCAGGACATCGGCCTGCTGCTCGAGGACGGCGAGGTCCGCAAGGAGGTCCCCGAGGCCCTGCGCGGCAAGGGCTCCAAGGGCAAGGCCAAGAAGGGCAAGGGCTCGCTCAAGAAGAGCCGCGGCGGCGAGGACGCCTCCGACAGCGCCAGCGACGAGTAAAACAAGTTTCCCTCCTTGCTGCCGCTGTCGCAATTTTGAGAGGGGGGTTTTGTCTCCAAGAGACGATTAACAAAAACCAAACAAACACCATGATACCCCCATTTTTTCATCATTTACTCTCTCTCAAGACATATACATCATTATTAGTTTTTAGACATAGATTGAGTAAATGTACATAATCCCGCCTTCTCCATACCGGAGGGCGGGATTCTTCTCACCCCCCTCAAACAAAAGTTTCCCAATGACCCTTGTAGTGCTCGGCTGCTATGAAGTGAAGCATTGGCCGAGTTGTCCAACTTGCATTACCCTATATCTCGATGTGCGGCTTTCTCCGCGACGAGCTCGGCTCGGCATGCAGCTGTACTACCTCTGCCCTGTAGATAATGTTTCTGTGAGACATCCATCGGTTCAATGGTAGCTGAGAGGTGAGGATTCCGAGTGGAAAACATCCACACTTTCAGCAAGCTTCTGTGTCCATTGACAGTCTTGTATGCTGCCTTCAGATAAGCTCATCTGAAGATTCCCTTGAGGCGCGCCGCCGGAGTTTTGGCACAACATCCGCGTATGCTTCCCGCAACTCTGGAGAGTTTTTCCACTCGTTCAACTCGTCGGTCATCCGTCGGATCTCATCTTCCTCGGTCTTTTGTTTGGCAGTCTCGATCTTCTTCTGCTCGATAGCCCACTGACCGTACGCCTCGTCCTGATGTTCCAAGTCGCCGTCCTGAATCAGGCCATGCACTGGCTCTGCTGGTCGCAAAAATCCCCTGGCGTCGGCCTCGATGATGGAGCGAAGCAAGATTTGTCCCATTCTGATGTACGCAGCAGACGTTGGGTGCATACCATCCCAAGCGAGGTCCGTGTCTTGAATGCCGTCGGGCCCAGTCATGTCGGCAAGAACAACAGGCTTGCCCTCTTTCTTCATGATCTTGTACAGGCGGTGCATCTGCTGATTGACGATGGTCACATCCGCAGAGCCATTGAATCGCTCCGTCTCGGTGGTGGGCAGAAGAGTTCCCATCACGACCGTCGCTCTTGGCGATGCTGTGAGGAGGTAGTCCACGAGAGAATAGTACCGCTTGAAGAAGTTGGGGATATCCCAATGCTGGAAGCAATCGTTTGCGCCCACGTTCACCAGGTAGAGGTTGGGCTTGGTTCGGGGAACAACGTCCATGGCATGCTTGTGCATCTGACCAGTGCGTGCGCCGGGGTACGCCTCGATGTCATTGTCGAGCATTTTTCCGACGCGCTGCGTGCCCACGAAGTTGACGGGGTTCCCTATCGCGGTGAGGTGCTCTCGAAGCGGCCGCCGGAAGCCATTGTTGTCGAAGCTCTCGTCTCCTCGTGTCGTTGAGGCGCCAATGGCCATGATGCGCAGCGGTATACCGTTGGCCAGCGGGAGTTCGTATCCCGGCCGCTTATACCCTGGCCCGATCGGGATGGTGGCGCTCTGGGGCATCGTGGCGTTTTGAAGCGTGCCATTGCCGGCTTGTAAATTACTAAATGATGTACTGCCCGTTTTCGCCCATGCAGTGGTGTCTTCTTTCTCGGTCAAGGAGACCGCTATAGGGGAGAGTTTGTTAGCATGATGCGCATGTTGTCGCAGATAGCATTCCTACCCAGGATAAACAAACATGATGGAACTTACCCGTAAGTATTAGGAATACTATGAATGTGCCAAACAAAAACTTCTTTCGCGCCACAAGTGCGGAAATCCACGGCACCGAGGACAGTCGGTCGCCGATCTTCTCCATGATGTCTATCGGGGGGTATATTGGAGAAGATGCGAATTATGCGAAAAGGAGAGGAGAGAAGAAAACAAAACGAGCAAGCAAGCAAGCCGGCAAACAAGAGCAACACGACAATGAAGCAGGTAAAACGACCAACGAGGACAGAAAAGACAGACGAAGGGAAGAAAAAGCTATCCAAAGATAGCAGCAGCAGGACGAAAGATGCACGCCCACAGCAGATCTCTCAGCGTTGTGAGGGAGAGATAGGTAGAGAGAGGCACGAGGAGGGTTATCTTCAAACCTTGCTGTGTGGCTGGGATTGATGATTCTGCCTTCTCGCTGCTCCTGTAGGTACAGTTTCGCGTGATAGTTTTAGGAAGGAGAGTCAATGGGCAGACGATGGTCTTTTTACTTAAAACATTTGATGCGCGACCCCAGACAGACAGAGGGACAGACAGTATGGGAGGCGGTCGACAGGCAGTTCAACTCACTCACACTCTTGCCCTGCAGGCGGACACTAGACCCAGGCTGGCGAGTCGAACTGGAGTACGAAGTAGTTCAGGATGCTTAATGATGGCATGTCTCCATCCAGCAGAGCTCTAGCCCTGGGTTGGCCCATCAGGGGGCGGCCCTCTGATCAATGGCGGGTGTTTGTTGGGTGCTTGCTGGGTGGAGGATTTGCACGGAGATCGCTTCGTGGGAATCACCTTGTATGCGCAAGGTGGGTGGTTGATTGTTTCCAAGAAATTTGACCAAATCAACGCGTGCTAAGAGCTGCCAAGGCGGCTCTGTCGGCATTTTGGGAGCGCACACATAGGGGCTGGAGTCAGCCGACCTTTGGGGCCTTGGTCTGGGCAATTGACAGTCGATCGCTGTTCAGTTCCGCGTTTGGCAAAAACAAAATCACGATGGGCATGGCCAAGCTCGTGTATACGGAGCAGGTATGCCATGTGTGTTTGTTTGTGTGGGTGTGTGGCATGCGTGTTTTATCGTGAACCGTTTCCGATCATCTGGAACAGCGCAGTTGCCGATTTTGGTATTTGGTTGAGTTTTCAGACTGGCAGAGGGATGGATGTGATCTGGGAGGGAAGGGTGCCCCAGGGGCTACCTAAAGAGTCCCGCCTATCTGACCAACATTTTACAGTACTATCATTATTACAACACTGCGAGATACTGTGAAACTAGCGGCGCATTGCCCCGGGTCAGTCAGATCTGCCCGGTTTTCTGGGTGTCTCGAAGAAAAATAAAGAACGGCCCCAGAAGCAGATCGGGCAGCCTTATCCGCGCAAACCCTGCCAGAGAAGAATGAAAAGAAAAAGGCAATTTGGAGGAGATGCTCCTTGCCCTGTTACAACACGCAAGCTACCTGTAATAGTTTTGGGGGGCAAGCCTCAGTGCGTTTTTGCGGGGAACATGCTCCCTCTCCAACTAAAAGGAGGCTCCTAAACAGAAGTCGAGAAGGAAAGAATTCAGGTCCC
Organism: Pestalotiopsis sp. LF_19_12; assembly: GCA_023510015.1. NCBI lineage: Eukaryota > Fungi > Ascomycota > Sordariomycetes > Amphisphaeriales > Sporocadaceae > Pestalotiopsis > Pestalotiopsis sp. LF_19_12. The sequence goes on along the minus strand of JALYBT010000083.1, from coordinate 177,249 downwards.
ACCAAATAGTGTACAGATTAAAGCTCCCCCCAAGCCTAAATGTGGCGAGGTCTTTTGGGAGTCTCGCCCGTTGGCGTTCAGGGCCACCACTCCTTCCGCTATTCTAGTGCTACGGGTATCTCACCTGCTAATTGCTAAAACGTTGATAACTGACATGTGGAAATACCAAAGAATGCAGATGCACGTGTCGCACACTGCACGCGCATAATTACGAGTTACATGCCGTCTCTTAATGGATTTGTATGCCACCCTTTGTCGGTTTCTTATCGACCAGTCGAGTTTTATTCGCCAAGCCTGTCGCCCAGAAGCCAAGGCTTCTTCTACATAGGTAATTGAGTGGCCCATCGCGAATCACCAACGGATCTCCGGCACAGGATGCGTACCCCTTCTGCAGAACAGCGATGCACGAAAAACCATGGCAAATGAACAGCTACAAGGATGACGACGCGGCATTAAACGCTGTAATCTACTGCAGCATGGTAATACGATCCTGGACGTCTAATAAATATCTTTTTACATTTTCTCCGAACGGCGCAGATCAGTCGGTAGCAAGGTACGAATACTCGTGGCCAGTGTGGGGGCTTTAGTTGTTCCGCTCTGCATCTTCGGCATGCCCAGCCGGACCGCTCGACGAGTAGTCGGACGTGACAAACGCCCGATCAACTTCGGTCAGTCCCTCCGCGCAATACTGCAGAGTCTCGGCGACGTCGTGGCACGTCCGCAGACTGGCCTTTTCGTCCATCAACAAGTCGTACTCAACCCATACGCCGTCGCCGCAGTGGTACGCCGTGACGTTCTTGAATCCGAGCACAATGGGTGAGAATCGATAAGCCAAGAACATGAGCTTCTGGTACGTCCGCTCCGAGGCGGCCTCTCCGGAAAGTCTCGTGACGTTCTCGAAGCACGTGTGGCCCCAGTCATAGATGATGAACAAGGACAAGATACCAGCACCCGCAGGCTGTTTGTTCATTAGCATTGCATCCCATGGACAGAGTCGAGCAGGAAATACTTACATCGAGCCACCAAATGCCTGCCTTTTCTCCTATGAAGGGAAAGAGAAGCGAGAGCGTGTTGAAGAACACGTCTGTTTTGCAGTCCTGCCACAACGCCTGGACTTGGGTCGTCTTGATGGGATAGCATCCCAAGCCAATGATGCCCTTCAAGACAATCGTGGCTACCATGGCTCCTATAGCCGTGTAGGGGAGTTCCTCTGCTTCACCCTTTAACGGCATGATCTTCTCCACCGACTCCTTTAATATCTGCATAAAGGAGATGACCATGATGATGGAGAAGACCAGAATACCGATCGGCTCAAGTCTACGGCGTCCGACTGGGAATCTCTTCTTGAGTGCTCCTAGGCGCCAGCTGACAATCTTGTTCGTCGACCAGATGATGAGGGTGCACAGCAGGTCCAGTGCGGAATCCACGAGCGATGCCACCAGAGATAGCGAGCCGGTAGATGCGACAGCCACGACCTTTCCAGCGAGGAGCAGGATGTTTGCAATCACGTTGATGTTGATCGCCCACTTTGCCTTCTTGGCCGCACTTGCGCGTCGTGCCTTTTCGTCGTCGGGCAGGAACTCGGCAATATTTCCTTCCATGTGCTGCAGCCCACCGCGCCTCTCAAGATCTCCGTCGTGGTCCGGATCCGGGTCCATGGACTCGAGCACATCGTCAGCCACGGCCATGACCACGGCATCGACTTCTAGCCAGTCATTGATCCTCTCGTTCTGGGTTTCGTAGAAGGACCTGACCTTTTTGTTCTTGATGGCCTTGAGTTCCGCCTCGCTCCTGCGGTACTTTTCCAGGCCGTAGCGATCAATGTTGTTGAACAGGGCATCCTTGAGGTCTTCCCTCCGCCGGTCATCCATCGCCGTGCGGGCGATGTCCTGAAATCTGAAAACGCGAGGCCGCGGACGCCCGGGGTTGGTGCCATGCTGACTCGGTCCTCTTTCGAGGTCACGAGGGTGACGCCGCTTGGCAGCGTCCTCGTTGAGCTCCTCGCGGCCGGTGGAGTTGGACTGGCCATTACTGGCGAACACTCGACGTTTTCCAGCCATGACCCGATATTTCCTCCTGATCTCTTGTCGAAATGATACGTCCCCAGAACTGGACTAGGCCGTTTGTGGGTTTCCCAAGCTCTCTCGCGCAGCTATCGCGAGTTTGAAGGCAAGTGACGTAATGCCTCTATGAGTGCCAAGCGCGCGCGTTCCTGGCAGCCTTGGCGACCGGGGTGTGCTGGACAGCAAATTGAACAATGGTGCAAATGCAACAATGCAAGGGCCGAGAAGTCGTTCTATTGCGAGAAAAGAAACAGAAAAGATAAAAACGCAGGTTGTAGTATTTTGTAAGATTCTAGAGAAAAGAAAGATTCACCGTGCCTTTCATACGAGAAGAGGAAAAGCAAAAAACTTGGATGAAGAAGACCCGCGACACGTGTATTCGAAACTGCGCGTCATTGAATACCAACAAGGCACCCCCATATTTGCCGACCGCGGTCCCGGCAAACACGGATCACACGGCACCAAACTCTTCAGCTCTTTTCTCCGTTTGGACTTGTCATCTCGCTAATAATAGTGAATATATTGCATTCTCACGTCTGCCTTTCTAATGTGTACGACAGGCTCTTGAACATGAACTTGAACGTACAGTGAATCCCTCTTGCCTCTCCTGTTCGTCCTCAATTGTCATTATGATGGAAGTGTTCAACAAAGAGTGTCGTTAGCGCTTATTTACAGGCTCCCTAGCACTGTAGCGTAGCGCATGGTCGGCGGGAGCGCTTGTAGGATCTAGTACCTGAGTAAACTCCGACCCGGCAGAAACTAAAAATGCTTTGGCGACTATCGCGAAAAGACAAAACATACAGCCTCACTGACGTGTATAAAACTTTCGACCTCGAAAGGAATAGATACGGAAAAGATGATGCCTTGGCAGAGAAATAGAGCAGCGATCAAGCATCGGGTCTGGGACTGGGAGCAACTCAGACATGATCCCGCTTTGGGCTCCTGCTGTGGCTCCCATTGGCTGGCGGGGGCCACTATAATTCAGGTTATGATCCCAGGCTTTGCGCGCATTCCCACAACATGTCACAAGCAGAACGCTGCCGGCTGCGTCCAACAGATGGAGTCGTTATCGGCCCAGAGACTCCGCCGGGGCCCATCCGTCTTTGTTTCATGTCTTTCAGTTGTCTATCTTGTGTCGAAAGATGGAGCTGTTCCCGGGCCATGATTACTACTACCTGCGTATAGAATTTCTCGAACCTCCGCGATTTGATGACAAGGGCCGTCTTGCGTCAGATTTACTATGTTTTCGGATGGTTGTGGAGTTGAGCGTCGGGTTGCCGAACACGATCGAGGCTATCAGTTCGGAGCTGAACAAGAATCATACCTAAATATCTCACTTGCTCGTATTTCATCTGTTAGAGTCAATGGTTGTTTTTCTCTCTATCGTACTTGAAACACTATTCATGCTTACCTATATTCCAGGGAGACGGACCAACGAAGATGATCAGACGCTCAAATTGCTGTTTTGAGATGTAAATCGAGTTTGAGCTTTTCAAAGGTAATAAGTGTCACGATTGTTACGAAGAAATACATGTCGACCATGCTAGACAGAAATGAAGCAATTCATTGCAGGTATTAGAATCTACGTCGCATCTGCGGCACCAGGTAAGAGTTGATACAAATATCCGAGAATATGCAGTCATTTAGTCTCATATATGACTCTTCGTAGCTAGAATTTGACTGCAGACCAAGATATCAATCATGCGGAAACCACGGTACCCTACGTGTCTTGAAACTTACAAGAAGCTTTCGAAAACTTATGTGAAAAAGGTCAGAGATATATAATCAGGCGTGTTGATAGTGTTGCTAGACAGCAGAAAATGAGCAGCAATAGAGATAGACACAAGGGACATATGCGACTTCACATAGAAACTTGTGACGAGGTCCAGCAGCAGTATGCCAATACGATCTGATGGTCTTGGGAAGTAGACTCTTGAACAGCCAGTATTGATTTCTTCACCTGAGATGAAACCCACCAATCTCCAGACGAGCTCGCCCTCGACTTCGTACGGTGGCCTCGTTCCAAGTTTCCTTCTCCCCAAATATGTGCATCATCATATTGGACGAACTACTCCCTGCAGATGGTATTACCACACGTCCGGAATTCCCAGAATATAGATAGGCTGCGCGGCAACGGTAATGGCTTGACCGTCTATTGTCTTCTCCCGTGAAGCGTGACTGTCAAGTGTCCGACGTCTGTCTTATCCAGACGGCTTTGACCTGGACGAGTAGAACCATGTATCATCAGATTGTGTTCTCGACGATATGCCTGGAAATCTATTGAACAAGTGAATAGGAATCGTTTTGATTACGTTGTCTCATGTACTGTAAGTATTGCTGGCGACGCTTTTTGTCACTCATGACTCCTATCGGCCGAGGGCATGAAAGACTGGCTGGTAGTGGGCAATCGACTGCGTATTCCTCCTCAGTCGCTGTCAGGTAAAGAATTCAGATCAGGGATCTAAACAGAGTCCAACAGATGGACCGAATCTGCTTCTTCTTTCATTGAAATGCTGTAGTGTAATGAGTGGTAATTCGCCTCAAATGTATTGTTGATGTCGTTGATTTGGGAGATTCTCTCAAACGCGACCATTTTTTTCTTCCTCCTTGCGGTAGAAGAGGCCTTGACACTGAAATTTCGAAGAAGCGCCTCGTTTGCTCTGCTGTGAAGCCCGTCATAAAAAATATCCCACGTGATCATAACTTACAACTTTTGATTTCCGTATGGTAGGTTTTAGTAAAAAAAACATGGCCCAAGGTTGTCCTCCTCGTAACGGTTTGGACTCGTCAATGGAAAGCCAATAGCGATACACTCTGTCCATATCGAAGAGTGCGAATAGAATGTTTCAGAGCATTTGCTCTTTTCATTTATTACTCAAAACGGACTTTGAAAACATGCTGGGCCAAGAGGATGTAGGTAGGTGGGAGGTAGGCAGCACGGAATAAGCGCAATCAAGATTCCGGGACAGTAGAAGCTGGAGCGACCGCCAGACCAACAACCAATTAGACCCCTTTCTTTCGCCCTCAGCAGATAATCAGGTTTTCTTCCCGCACGTTTCCATACTTTGTCTTTTGAGGGGGGCGGCATGATTCGCGAGTACCTCTGCCTGTATCTTCCCAAAAAAAACCAAGGCAGCAACGTGTTGCCCGTGGGGTCAAACCTGATCGAGGCCGTCTATCACAGACGCACGAGTCTTTTCCGTCATAACAGTGAAACGCCGGGATAAATCACGGGGAGGAACTTCGCATCTCCGGCCCGGCCAAGAACCCTCAGCTACCTATATGGCGAGCAAAGAAGTGAGTGTGGACCTCTGAGTGCCGCGACGGTGAAAAGGCTGGCGTGTAGAGGACGAGTCTGGACCTCCAAGAGACATGGAGGAAGATAGAGAGAGAGGATGAGAGTAAAGGCGTGACACCCAATGACAGCGGTTTCTCAGAACCCCCTCTGTGGGTTTTCTCTGGCAGGGCGGAAACAGGATGAACCAGACTCTGCCAACATTGGTTCCTGCCTAAAGCGAACCGAGTCGAGCCACGCCCTCCCATCTTCTGTCTCTACTCTCCCCACTACTGCCACCACCACTACCGCCATAAACAGAAAGTCCGGAGATCAGACTGCGTGGTGGGCTCACCGGGCTGAGAGGGTATGCGTTATATCCGCAGAACAATAGGGATCAGATGGGCGGCATTCGCGTTGGATGTGTTGTGACGCCCTCACACAATGAACATAATTCCCAAGGCACTGCTTTGACTACAAGAAAATGCGAACCGCCGAGTTCCCTTTCAGCCCTATCTGGCCTTCTAGGGGATTGCCTGTAAAGAAAGTCTGGGGAAGACCTGGGGAATTTGAGGAAAGGTTCAAGATAAGACGAAGAGCTTTGGCAAGAGTATGATCTCAGCCATCCTGGTCTTGATCGGGGCTGCTCATGGTGCCCAACGGGTACTTCCAGGAAGGGAACTTCCAGACTACCAAAAAATGTTGGAGAGAATCAATACATAAGTGTACAAGATTCACGACAACTTTGCTCTCGGGAGTCTATTGAAATGTTGCGCTCTCTGCATTACTACAGGCGGTACAGCGCTTCGAGCCAATGCGTCGACTTTCTTTTGGCTGAACCGTCGAGAAACCCCTCCAGTGATTCGCTAAATGAAAGAGTTGTTGTATTCAATCTAGGAGTACATTCGCCCTGGGATTCCTTTTTCACAATCTTGACAGCATTTCTGGGCAGAGTTTGCACTATTGCCGTCATTTCTGTACGTAACCATTCATGTTGCTTGGCCGAGTCGACCGCCAGATCGCCGAACGATACCACGTCTCTGTAATCTTGACACCCACAACATGACAAAATGGGCCCCTTCCGTCATCAATAGTCGACGTAGTCTATAATGCTCAAGTACCTGGCCTCATTGTAGACCCGGAGGTGGAGCTTCGACATTTCAATATGGGAAAGAAGGAAGAAAAATGAAAGACATCCGTGGAATTGATATATTTGCACGTAAAGCTTTGAAAGGTTTAAAAATCAACACTTGTGCCGACCCCGATTTTATACTTGATAGATCCGTCTCCATCTAGATCGGGTTTGCAAGCATTCTTTTCGGTCGTGCTGCGACTGCCGGTCGATCGGGGCGGGCGCACAGAGCACACAAGTCATCGCGAACCAGGACCTCGACGTGCCCGGTTTGTCTCACTCGGGCGCATCCACACGCGTTGGAGAGGGCAGTTCAAGAAACCGTCCGATCTTGCTCATCACACCCAAACCCTCTGTGCTGATGGTGGTTTTCTGTGCGGGCCGCTGACCAGATCTGCTTCGTCCAAGGTCATATTTTCGAAAGCCACGCGAATCGTGCGTAGCCCAACCATTAGCGGGAGAAAATCTCTATCCCATCGGCTTGGAGCCTTGGATGGGGGTGACTGGGTACCTACCTACGTGGCGAGATCCGACCCGATCCGCAGTACGGTCTATGGAGCATAGTTGAGTGCCTACCTATCTGCTGCTGCCATATCTTTCGATGGGTGCATCTGCCACTTCATCTCGCCGCATTGCTTATTTTCAGCCTGCAGGGTGAGTATAGGAGGAATCTACAGACCCACGCGCATTGTCATACAGCATAGGTCTCACAATGATCGCAGGCAACATCTGGCAGCGGTGTCGACCGATGAACCGCAACATCTGCCCGGCGCGCTTACCTGTGGGTGATTTCAAATCAAGGTTCGTCGATCAACAAGTATCAACTGAGATCGCATTGTTCAGCCCTCGATCATCATGCATGTCAGCACGGATAAGGCGCAAAGCTTTGCCCGGCATGATGAGGAAGATGATGAATATCAGGTTCTTCGCATCTTCCAGAACCTTCAGCCAGTAGATCATACCATCATACCGCCAAGAACGCCAGCCGCTCGGCTGGGTCAAGGCAGAGAGGAATACTCGTCTCAAGTCTCGAGATTCAAAATGCAACATCAAATGACGCATCTTCCATGGGGACACCGCCCTCTCTACGGAAAAGAGACTCAATCTCTCATCCAATCGAAAGCGGTACAGCCAGTAAGACAATCAGAACAAAAACATCGAGCATGATGTTTCTAGAACGTGATTGATGTGCCGGCGCAAGGAGAAGTAAACCTTAGCCCTATCTGGCATATCTAACGTGTCGGGTTTACCTATCTGGTGTCGGTTGGTGATGTGACGCTTGAGCTAGGAGCATAGTACAGAGTATCGTGGCCTGATTCGGTGCCGCTGATATGCGGCAGTCTTGCATAAATATCCGGGACGACCGGTCATGCCGGCAGACAATTGCATCAGACCGTTTATCAAACAGGCACATCTCGAAAACGAGTCATGCATTGACAGATTGTACTGTCAGATTGTCCTGGAAAGCCGGAAGCAAGGAGAATTTCGCCCAATCGGTAGACTCGACAGAGCCCTGAACGACTGACTTGTCAGATGAACCATCGGAGAATTTCTGGGGCGTTCGGTAGCGAAGCCGGGACCAAGAAATTTCATTCATGCAAGCAGCATACGCCCAGCGCATGGTTTTCTCTCTCAGAGGGGCACAGTGGTAGGTAGGACTCTCTGGACGCGTGGGCGGGCGAGGCCCATGTTTGCCGGGCCGCTTCTGTCGTTCATGCAAAAATCGTTAGAGACTGGCTGCCCAAGGTAGTATAGTATGGGGGAGGGGTGGAAACGGCAACGGGATCGCGTCTCTCTCTGCTCACCATGGACGGACGCCGAGACGTCTTTTCGCCCTGACAGCACTGGAGTGGTTGCGCCAAGCATAAAAGTACCATCTCAAGAGATGGGATGAACGTGCGACTTGAGAGAGATGCGGGATGCGGACCGAGACGTTGGAGGACCCAGGAACATCACCAGTCACCGTTGCGCCCGCTTCCTGATCTAACCCAGAAAAGATGGGCTTTCCCGATAGATCGTCGGCGTGGTCGTCGTCGTCGTCTCCAGAAGACCATCGTATCCTTGAGACAAAAAAGTCCGATGTTCGTCGATGCGGGTCTGCCCAAATATAGCGCCAACTACTATCGAGTTTAGAATGGACCGAGGCGGTCATGTTCAGTGATGGTAGTTCGGTGATCAGCTTGGACGGATTACCCACATGAGCTTGAGATTTCCATATCTCCAGAGGCATCTTCTAAACTTCTTCCCCAGAGCCCATTTTATTTTTTAAGCGAGGTCGACAGGGGTGCGAGTCTTGCCCAAAACCGAAGCGAACGGCAAGGGTTAAAGGCATGAGCTTCCAGTGCAGCCCGACAGGGGCTTCCGTAGATCACACGGGAACCCAACGGAAAGGATCCACCTGGAGTTCCATAACTAAATTGAAATCTTCCGCTGAGCCCTTGTCCTTGGACGTGCATGGCGCTTGTAGTAGTACTGTGTACACTGTACGCCGTAGTATTGGTGCAAGAAAGCAAAAACAGAACAAGAAGAATGATCCCTGAGAAAGGACTGGAATACCCCTAGCCTCAATCTCTTCGTCTGCGTCGTCTTCGGCGCGATTCGAGGGTCGCTGTCTTGTTCAAACTGGCCCACGGCCGAAGCTTCAGCTTTCGGTCGACTCTTCTTTCGACGACTTGAGACATTTCGGCCAGGGGCCGCCGGCGAGGCTGAAGCGTCGGCTGTAGTAATATCGCCATGATATATATTGTGGATAGCTGCTACATCAGCATCTCATCTCCGAGTCCATGTCTCTGTCTGTTTCGTTTGCTCGTACACCTGGAACGCAGTGCTGGTCATCTCCAGAAGCGGTAGTCTTTGTCGCCGCAAATCGTCGTTATCAACACAGTTGGTATCATTGATATCAATCTTGTTGTCGTCGTCGTAGGTTGGGCGGGGAAGATGAATGCCACATTCCTCGGATCAGTTTCGCTTATTGAGAATATCCTCATTACGTAGCCTCGCATGCAGATACGGGTGTTGGGGCGCAAATGAATGCCTTTTCTGATTTCGCGCTGCAGATGCGCGACAAGCAGCCACGTGGTAGTCACTGCATAGACCGACATGAACGTCTGCTGTGATGCCATAGTCCCAAACGTGCATCTCTGATTCCATCGTCCAGATCTGTCACGCAAGAAGCTTTTTGGCCAGTCCCATTCGTCTGATCGACGGGATAACAATGCGCAAAGAATCGGGAGTACCAGACTTTCCCAAATCATGGTGTCGTGGCCTTCGGGAGGATCAAGTTGACATGTACCAAGATCCGACACATGTTGGGAGGCGAACGCTGGCGTGTGGAAGAAGGCGACATCTATGTTGTCCCGCTGTCAATCTGGAGAGATCTTCTCGACCAGAGCCCCAGAGATGGAACAACATCCCCGTGCCAAGTCATTTGCGCACACTGTAGTGTGAGCGGTGCGATTTTGTGTTGTAATCTGAACCAAGGTTGTCACTTACAAGTCCCAACGGCCAATATCACATGCGTCAAGAAGACCCATGCATCCTACGTATTTTCCGCCGGGTCGCTCGCTATTCCACACGTTCTTGGCGTCATGGACGGGTATCGGGAAATTTTGACCAGTGGTAAATGCAGAGACTGAAGCTGAGGTGGCGGTGTCCATGAGAATGCCATGTGGGCAATTAGTGGCATGTAACATTTCTCTGCGGAAAGAGTAGTGAAGATTGCCCGGTAATCACGGAGGAGCCTGTTACAGACATAGTAGTGTAACCGACCGGTTGTGTTGGGCTGAAGAATATTTGCCATAATCTGGTTTTCGCTTATGGTTATTAGGCACTGTCGCACCGCTGGATGCAAGTCCTTTAGTGATGTGAATATTGCAGCAATGTGCGGGACAGGCGACATGCTTTCTTGATGCTCTCATGAAGCCCACTCACTTACAAAGTCTTCTTCGGCGGCCTCGTGAGGACGAGTATACAATCGACCCGCTCATATCTACACGCATCGGGTGCAAACATGCAAAGTGCTGAGGTACAAACCCAAACCTGGTAACCCAGCAGCACCCAAGCTTGTCTGGAGCTTGACAAGCTAGGTTACCCAGAAGGGGACCCGCATCGGTGGGGGGTCGCGATCACATGCGGGCGGACAACCTGGGCCGGAAGCCCAAGTGGTCAGATCTTTTTCCTGTACGGAATATATACAACAGATGCTGACATATCCGCTTGCAATGATACTCCAGGTCTCCTTTGCCTAGGAAGAACTCCTTCATGCTCAGCGGTCTGTTGCCAACGATATGAAGGGTGGGATGACCCCGGTGATGAGCAGAGCTACACTCGTGTGTAAGCGAGCAGCATGCAGCGCGAGGGTTGTCAGGAACAATGAGTGAATGCGGTGGTCATAGTGGCAAACAATAGTGGTTGGAACTCAAGAGGGCAATAGACTGACTCCATACGACATAGCGTTGTCAACTTGGAAAGTTCGTGCGATGGCTTTTGTACAAGCACCCAATGGGAAGCACTGCCTAAAATCCAGATTCGGTTAGCGCAAGGCAAGAGTCTCTTCTCGAGGAGAACCAATATGAATGTAGGTATGTACAGAGTACTACATCCACTACTGCTCAAGAGTCGCTCCGAGTATTTGATGTAACTAAAAACTCAAACAATTAGCACATGTAATATAAGCATGCCTGGTCAACCTGGATCCCGCCAGCTTCAGGCTGGCTGGCCGGCTGTCAAAGTTGTCAAGTTGTCAAACTTGACAGGCCCCCTATTAATGAGTGACATTGCCCGATGAAACGACAATACTACCACAACAGTGTCGAGCCTGGTTCTGCCAGCGGTTCGTCGAGGAGCTTTGAGGCTTTCCTGTCGCTTGCTGGGTCCTCAATGCCGCGACCGCCTGAAGCATGAAGGGTTGCGTCGCGATGGACAAGGGCTGCGAACAAGCAGCACGGATCTCACCCTGGCCACACTGCCTTACCCTTTTCCAGTCCCCCTGTTGCACATCTTTCGGCAAGGGGAGGGATACGCAACCCTATGATGGGCTCTAAAACCTGCGTGCATGTTCGGATGGCTCAGCCGATATCAAGCTGGCATTGGCCGTCCTATGCAATGCCGTCTTGCAAGTAACGGACAGAACACGGTCAGTCAGCATCACGTCCTACGATATCTTGGCGGGGTGCCACTTACGACTAATGACAGAGATGCGCACCAGGGGGGGCGACTCGACTCGACGACCTTGATCAGAGCAGCAAGGGGGTTCAGTGACGTTGACCAGCGAGCAATTGATGTCGGTAAGGACTTAGTAATGTGTGACTTGCGCAAGGTACTTCTTCCACTGCGACGACGACGACGACTGCCTGGGTGCTGACAACCGCCATCCCGGCACTCGCGCAAAGGGCTGTAGTACCATAGTGTTTCCCTCCCCCAGGATGCCGACCGAGATTGTGAGAGAACCCTTAGCCGCAATCTATCGGCTCTGCCCTTCACCGTTATAGTGGAGGTTTTCCAGTCCACGGGAGGCAACTGAACTGAGCGCGACACTACAGTAGTAGACTACTACATACCTACGCGCACAACTCTTGTCTGGGCGGGCGCGGGCGGCGCGCCTGACGCTGGTCGACACTGTGGCTGCCAATGTTCGGGTTTCGGGGCGGAGATCTCTTCATCTCGGATACCACTTACAGCGCCCAGCTAATTGCTAGGTGTCATCGGCCAGGTGCTGCCAGACATCTGATGTCCGTCCGGCTCGGGCTGTGGGTTGCCTGCGGAAAGGACTGTCTTGAATTCGAGAAGATTGGCGCGATGAGCCTCAATTGCGGAGTTTTGGGGCCTGGTCGTCCGTCTCTCTCTTGGTTGTCACCTCTGGCTTGGCGGGTTGGGTTGGCACGTTTGGCCCGGTCTGCTTGGGCAACATACAGCAGCAGAGATAGAAAAAATATGGGATCGAAAGAAGTAAAAAAAGGGAAAAATGTCAATCAGTGGGTACATTTTCTTCTTTTTTGTTCTGTACTTTTTGTTCTTCAGCATTGCACTGTGGTACCTCTGCTCCCTGCGCCTAGGTACTTGGGCCAAGTACTGGTATCCGTCTCCGCCCATTGGAATACATACAGTGACTGGAGGCAGGTACGGAGTACCCCACCTACAGAGGTCGGCCGCAGCTTCTTTCACACAACTTACAACAACGTAAACGTCGTCATTTTTTTGCAGCCACTGCTATCGGCAATGAAAATATTAAGTAAGACAAACCATCGTTCCTGCTCTCAAAGGGTTTCATTCCGAGGTAAGCGTTGACCGGTCTGCCCCTTCTCCTTTCTTGTCCCGTCAACCAGACAGGAAAGCTGGCAGGTGGGTCGAGATTGGTTTGAGCCTCTGAGGCGTCTGAAAGTGAAAGATGGACAATTTCTCTCTGTTTCGGCACAAAACGAATGATAAGCCACCACAGCCCGCAAATCCAGCAGAGACATGGGTAGACTACGTGTGGCTCAACGTCCAGTTATATTGTATATTTGTATGCATGCAGGAGTGTAAAAGAAGGCATGTCAAGTCGCGTCGATGCTGGTGTCATCCATCCGCCCATCCCGTCGCTCCCACTGGCAGCACTCGACCAGGTCTGTCTGTCCAGTTGATTTACTACAAGACAGGCGCAACATTGCCAGAAAGAAAGATGAACAGACGCTCGAGCAGGGGCCCCCGGATGCCCTCACTCACTCTTGGTTGGAAGAAAGCACCCCGGCCAGGCTGGGCTAGTACTTGCATACCTCGATCGACACCAACTACTGCGGCATCCATACACATTTGCCGGCTATTCAATGTACTTTTTCACTCTGCCTTATACGACCTTGAACTCATCAGTGGATCCCCGTCTGGCATGCCATCGAGCGAGGGGCCCGCTGCTTCCAAAAACCCACAACCTGACTGGGCGATCAGGTAGTAACCATGATCTTTTGCCTACATACCTTGCCTATGTACTGTGCAGTCCGTCACTGACTGTCTCTATGTAGCTTCCCCGGTCTCCATACTGGGCAATCACTGCTAACCGGCTTTGATGCAAGGTACCTAACCTAACTCGCTCAGTCACTCGGCCGGGAGCTGCTTGCTCGACTCATCGCTCCGCCGCTGGACTCGGGGTCGTGGCAGGAGTCATTCTTCTTTCATCTCCATCAGGAGATTCTTCGAGTCATTTGTCCCTCTCCAGCCGTTGCATGGTCTTGTCTTCACAATTCACGAAAACAAGTTCGATACTCTCTCCTCTTATGTTGATGCTATGCTCCGGCATGCATAAAGTTTTATACATGGGTGGAAATCCTTGATACCCGAGATGTCATGACCTCTGACCCCAGCATTTAATCTCGCTCTCCCGATCGACACTACCCGGAGAGCTTCCTGGCGCCAATCGTCACAGCAAGAGCACGGCATTGTCCCCTACTTCAGAAGCCGGAGTATGATACAATATGATCTGCCGACTAGAAACCCGGTAGAATACATACTTTCTCTCCTAGCCTCAACGGCTCCCACTGGCTACCTATGCACTGTAGGAACCAGGATAATGTAGTAGCAACGGCCTCTCAGCCCTGTCGAATAGCACTCGTACCATCACAGGTCGAGAGCAGCTCTCACGATCAGTCGAGATGGAGGTCCACTTTCGAATTAAGCATTTGATTTGATTGACATTTAGCGCCGATATATCCTTACGAATCTTTACGAAAACGAGATGGAAAATAGAACAACACTAGCCTAAAAGACACGGTTTTACGAAAGAAATCACTAGTAATATTCTTTTATGTGGTTCGGACATTTATTGAGTGTTCATCCAGATCTGTAGCGTTTCTGGACATGCTCATCTGGAGGTAGATATTGAGGGACGAACCCGGAGCGGACGCTTCTTGGATGATGTCGATTTGGGATCTCCATGCTACCTTTCTCGTCTTCTGGGGAATGGCCAGAGGTGTACGGAGTATCCTGGGCAGTTGAAATAAGCCTAGAAGCTACCTACCTAGGTAGAAGGGGACAACAGGGAGGGTAATTTGATCTTCCTACTACCCTGAGCCCTGAGCTCATGGCAAATGAAGTACCGCAAGTCCTTCTTACCAGAACCAAAGACGAACAGGTGCTGTCACAATCCTTTCCTCTCCACAGGGTATTTAGAGCCCCCCGGTCCTGTCAGTCGAGATCAACCTATTTGGTACAGACCAGAGCCCCATTCCGAATACAGTGTGAGGGTAGAGTACATGGACGACGGTGCCTGAGCTTTTTGGATCTAGAAACTGGCGGTTGAGAGGCGCCGGGTGCACTGGGACTGCGTAGGTGGTCGTCTCCGGCACATGAACTGAGCATGGTCAGTGGGCTATTAGCGCTGTGACCCTGGCAGGCCTCGCGGTATGTAGCATGTATCTAAGGTACACTTATATGGGCGACAGGCCTTCCTCTAACTAAACCCCCCTCCTCCGGCACCAAGCCACCCCCCCCCACATCACTTATCCAATAATTATTACCACTGTCTACCTACTACTTACTTACCTACCCATTGTCGCATTCAAGCTCTTTCTTGGCTGATATTTACTTTTTCTCATAATACTTCGAGTCAATCATTCTCAATCTGATTTCCCTTTGCGATCACTCTGCGCCCGTCGACTGCGAATATATCCCGAATCCAAGCCTCCCACTCGCCCTCCTGGCTTTTCATGAGTCGAGCGCATATCCTGCCTGATTACGATATTCCATTCTTTCGGAGATACCACACGAGGATATACTTTTGGTCTATTGAGCCATCGACACCCGGTCGAGAACTCTTTGTCTTCTTTTTGGATGCGCACAGCATAGCCGGACGAGCCAAGACTATCTAGGCGCAGGACATATAGTGGCGTCGAAGCCCAACAGAGAACTCTACAGCGAAGCAATCAGAAGACGATCTGCCGATAGTATCAGTATCCGTCAAAGTTGGATGACATAGGCTGTTTCGAGGAGCGCATATCTACAAGGCGTCGCCATCTGGCCAACAGTTGCCCTTATCACCGCGATATCATCTAGAGCATTCCCGCGACGGCATTTTCGACAACACTGGAGAAAAGCGCCTCCAAATCATTGGCCGCAATATCTACTCCAAATTGACGAAGCCGGTGTGGCCGCCCGGGAGCACTGCAACAGTAGCATTCGCGCCTCGACAGACTTGCCTAGAGGTGGTTCGGGCTGATCGGGCAAAACTCAACGACGTCAACAGCAGTCTTCAGGTCATTTATTCTGAAAGACAGATCGGAACTTGCAGCAACTACCAAGGCGGTCCATGTCGGAAGTGATCCAAGCTAGACAGGCACGGAAGGGAGGAACCTCTCACGGAGAATAACGGATCGCAGCCTTCCAAGTCAGGCTTGCTTTGCAAAAGTCTAAACGCCATGGGTTATTACAACGAACATGCCCCCCATGGATGGGCCACTGCTCCCGCTGCGCCGCATCAACATGAACTGTACGTTACTGTCACAAGCCGCAGCATACCGAGTCCTGACCCGTCGCCCAACAGCCTTTTTGATCACTTTCGACTCAAAGTTCTACAACATCCCAAAGAGGGCAAAGCCGCAACGGCCAAAGACAAGGGTGAGTTCATCCATTCCTATTCAACCCCGAGTCTCTTGTTTCGCGAGTGACTGACGAGGCTATCAAGATCGAAAACCGCTTGACCCCCCACCAATCGTACAACTGACTGTCGATGCTGCCCCAAACTCCCGTTATCGCGGCCTTCTCAGTAAGTCACAAGGCACGTTTTGAAACCGTTACAGAGTAGTTGACCATTTGGAAGCTCCAGATTTTCCTTGGACCATGTGTGTAGCTCGACTGGAGGATGCCGAGGAAGACAACGCGTCGGGACGAACCAACCAGAAGAGCACGAGTTCAGCTTCGTCAACACTCATCGGGAACATAGCCTCCTCTGTGCATAAAGCGAAGATTGGCGACGATGACGACAAGAGAGAAGTCGGAGTGCTGGTCTTTCCGAACCTATCCGTGCGAAACAAGGGCAGATTTCGACTTCATTTTACTGCCTACATCATGCCACCTTCACCAGATGGAGGCAAACTTGAAGAGGAGTGGGTGGCCGTCGCGGAAACCACATCGGAGGTGTTCAATGTGCTCGAAGGGCGGGCATACCCAGGCTTGGCCGAATCGACATCATTGACTAGAACGCTTGCAGACCAGGGCATCAAATTGAGGTTGCACAGAGAGTCCGCCGCCAGGAGAACGAAGAATCACAATCAAGCGTTTGCCGAGTCTCAAGATGGGAGAGGCGGCGGCATGGGAGGAAAACGACAGCGACTTTCTGGAGATTCCTCGATTGCGACAATACCCAGTAGTCGTGGCAGGCAACGGCCGCTCACGGATCAGTACAACCGTGAACCATCCTTGGGACAAACCCACACACCGAGCAATCACATGGGTATAGGCCAGCCCATGTTGGCAAGCCAGTCTACATCAGCATACAGCTACGCTCCGACCTCAATGGCGCAAAGCCAAGGGATGACGTTTGCTCCAAACTTTCCATACCACACCATGGCAGGCCAATCAGGCCAGAGCATGGTACCGAGCCACAGTCCCAGCTTTGGGTACTTTTCTTGGGGCGGTCCGACAGTAGGAAGTCCGGGTGTTGTCGCTTCGCAGATGCCTCCGGTGAGTCTGCCGAGCATTCCCCAGTTTGGACAGAATATCCCGAGCGACCTCCCGTTCGACCCGAGGTTGAACGAGTAGAAGCAAGAAATTCCCACGAAGAAACCATCTAAGACATATCGCCGACTATAGTACCCGCGATCATAAGATCTACAGATCATATTTGTTTTGTTTATACTTGTTGTTGTTGTTTCTGTTTTGCATATCTGCATTAGATCACCAATATCCATACCCATCAGCGTTTTTTCCTTTGTAATTTGTCTTTAAATCTACACCGGAGTTGGCACATGTTCACACTGGCTGGTTGGTAACTAAGCATGTCTCCCAACAACAAAAGAGACTATCACAAATGGAAGGGTTGGGGTTTCGCATAGAGGATTGGAAAATGGCCGCAAAGGCCCAGCCGGAATATACCCCTAATACATAACAAGGCCCGCTCAAGGGGGGGATTTGAGCAGATGGCATATCAGTAGCCATATAAAAGCCATACAGACATCATAGGCTTTGAAAAAGCTATATCATATAATAATTACTCCCAAAGGCCAGGCTTGGCATGGTGAATGAAAGAGTCGCGGGTCTCTCCGATAGATCCAGTATATCAAATGCCAGTTGCTACTTGGAAATGGACGGGCCACAGCCTGGCGATCTGTGTGTCCGTGTCAGACTATCGAGATAGCTTCTGAATCTTTATGAGGATCGATTATAGGCCGGGATTTGGACCACGACATCGTGCCGGGGAATATTTAAGCATAAAATACTAGCCGCCCATCTACGAACTATAGGCCATGGATAGAAGACACGAAGATCCAGTGTCTCATCCGACTGTAACTTTTCCTCACAACAAGGACTCATAGAATGGTAGGACGATTTGTCAATTGCAGAGATGGCGTCAACGTCCTGTCGCAGTGGAGTGTACCTACGTGCCATGGCCACGTGGACGGACTGTGACAGCCAAGCTGCAGCTCTTTCAAAAGACCCTCAGCGGTCATACTGCAAGAGGCAGGCGAGGACGAGAGAAAACCTGAGAGGCATGCGGCTGCCCATAATTGGGCGGCGCAGGCTCCTCAATGATCGAACCAGACGAGCAGTACAGAGTATTTCATGCGCCTAGCGCCGCATTCGTCAAAACGTCGAGGACAAGCGGATCAGTCGGTTGCGGACCAGACAGCCGATGGGGATCCATGGGGGCCCATCGGTAGTTGTAACTAAAACGTTTTTTCATGTTTGTATACTTCGTACCTCGTGCGCAGCTGCCGACTTGTCGATCGCGGCGTGGCGCCACGAGTCTGCTCTCTCTCGCATGACTCCGAGTCCACGTTTGGGTGAAATCCTTCTTCTACAGGGGAAGCTCACACACGCCCCAACTCTACACTAGTTCTCTTTACCTCTTACAAGAGGCCACAATAAGATCTACCTTGCCTCCGAGAGCCCAGTGTGTGTGTGTGTGCCTCTCTCCTGCCCGAACAACCCCACCGGTACCAAACATGTCGTCGACATGGCATCGCCCTAGTTTAGGGGAGGGGAGGGGCAGGGCAAAAGACCATTGCTTGGCAAATCGCTCATACCAGGTAAAGAGGGAAGTCAATTGCCTTCGGAATGATCCCGAAGAAGAGATCTCGTACGCGCAGGAAAGAAAAAACGGGTTTCTTGCGGAAGTCGCCTGACACGTTCGAGTAGGGCAAACTTTACAAGGACATCAAGAAGACTAACCCAGCATCGAGCTCAGGCCTCAAATACAAATAGTTATATTATTTGCCTTCCAGAAGTGAGCAGTTGTTCCCATTCTAAACAAACAGCCATCACTTCTCTCGTGCTGGTCGTAGATGACTCGTGCCTCGAGATCCTCATGACTCATCTAGAGGCGGCAGTGCCCTCTAGAGGGAATGCCCGATAGTCCTTGGATATTAAATTTGAGATTTCAATTGATATCAAAGCTTCCTGTCAGATCCAACCAAGGCTTAGGACGGCGACTCCATTGAATCAATTTACTACATTCCCCAAGGACAGACCAGAGCTTCCATTAGAAGGACTGGGTACTTGGATCTTTGGTTCGCCATGAATAGACTTTTTCCCCTCTGGATATTCTATTGTCAAATTTCGAATTTCCAAAAATCTCTTTTCAATACCTCTGAATGTAGACTTGGCCAATGACAAATATATGGTTTGAATTTCCACATGGTGACTTTTTGCCATAATCCTCAATCGTGACTCCGGTATTCAAGATTTCGAACCTTGTATAAATAAAGCTCAAATTGTAGCTTTGGAAATACGATGCTATTGAAATTTGTTTTCCCATTCCAAGGCTTGTCTAGAAAGTTTGGCACGACGGGCTTGTTTATATTTGTAAGATATTACTTACACCACGGCTTCAGGCTATCGCCAGGCCAAGAACGATGTTCCTGATTTCGCACTGTACTCCAGGCCCATTCAGGTGGACTATGTAACATGACCGGCCATTGGTTCGCACTGACCAGTTCAGGCATCACATCATGCAATCGATTGGGCCGTTTCTTTTCCCCTTCACTGCATATGGCCCGATATCTTCACTTTCGCCTCCACGGCCAGAAAAGAAAGAGGGCACTATCAGAAAGTCCCCTATTGGTTCATTTCTGCTCGAGAGCAAGACCCGGTGAAAATCCCGTCGCTTGGATTCGCGGAGAGAACGAGTAGGGAGATGTGTGCAGAGGGTGGCCATAACTGCTTTTGGTGACCAGAGGGGGAGTGGCTGGGAGAACCAGGAGCCTTCCGCGAGCCGCCGTTACATGGCGCGACTTCGCTACCGTTGAATCTCACCACGGCGAGGCCAATCAAAGCGAAAGAATCTCGCTTCGCTCCTGTCATCTGGTGCGAAACTTTGGAGCGCCCGTCGCTATCCTCTTTTTGCCTCTCCGTCCCAATGCGGAAGTGGCACTACAGGAGTCCAAAAAAGAAGCAAGAGTTGCGCCCACACCCCAAGCTAGCAGATGGGAATTATCAGACGACGCGCTTCTCACCGCGAACCCGCCTTGTCCCCATTATACCTGTATACAGTACATGGCAACATGTTTTGCAAGGTACTCCGTACCGTGATCGTCTCCCTGGTAGAGAAGCCGTCGATCATATGTAACCTTGCTCACCAAGGACCAAAGTACCCTATGTATGCAGATGCTGGGGTACTTCGGAATGTTACCGACGTTTTCCTCCCCTACATGTCTGTCCAACCTACCGACCTGCCTGCCCTGGAAACCGCCTGTACCTCTTTGGGTCTCTTTTCTGCTCTCTTCTCGATCCAGGTAAGCTCAAATCTCGCATCCTGCAGTCGAGGTGTCGTTGGCCCCAATTTGTCATCGGCCGAGTCCTTGTCTGCCCCGGCCCTGCGTCGCAGTCTACTTTTACCACCCAGGGATCACGACGACGGGCTCATTAGCACGTCTACACTATGATACTACCAAACTCCATGAGCCGGGAAGTGGCGTGTCATTTGTCCCGAAGTATAGCAAATCTCGTCTGCAATAAGAGAATGTAACTTTGGAAGCCAGAATCGGCAGACCGAATGCGAGCCAGACCATTCGGCTGCGTTGTCGGGCTCGTCTCGATATACTGATGACTGATGTCGCCAGATCGCCGGCCTATCGTCAGTCAAGCCAAGAGAATAGCTGCCAGAAGAACAAGAGCGGAGTCTCCGCTGATGGATATCCATTGCTCCCTCCAGACCGAGTAAGCCGAGCTGTCAAAAGGACGTCCGTGACAAGCATGCGTGCATGCGGTGGTAGCGACCGATGTTTCCCACGGCCGGGATCAACAGATCTCGCCCGAAGGAAAAAAAAAAGAAGAGACGACACACATCTATGCGGCAAGCGAACCGAGACGGATTGCTTGTCACAGGCCCTGGCGGACCCCCCGTAGGCACATCCATACCTACATGCTTTACGTACGTATGTACGCCCGTGACGAAGGTGAAGTGATCACTGATAGAGCTTGCGTCAAGCGCGGCAATCACCCTTTCCTTACCCACCGGTAGCCAAAGGTCGGTGTGATGTTGCCGAGTCTCGAGACTTGGCCGAAGCCCAGACGCCGCCGCGCAACGAGCCCACACCCCGGGGCTTTGTATCAGGTGCTTCTAGTCGGCTCAGGTGGCAGCAGCGACTCTGATGGGACTCGGAGATCTGCCTCTCGAGATAGTCTCGTGGAATCGAGCAAAAGTTCGAGATCAGAAGAGCGACACAAGGGGTCGTCGCCAGATAAAGAAGCGGTGAGCGCGCGATACTGGGACCTGGGACCAACGCTTTTGCCATCCTGCCCACAGTGCTCCGGGGCGGGCCATGGCCTCATACTCCGTCTGATCAAGGGATGTGCCGACGCTACGGAGAAAAAAAAATAAGACAAAAGAACCCCAAAGTTGATCTTAAAAGGATCGATTATACAAGATAAAACGGGACTGCGGCTCTAGGTTCCAGCCATGCCCGGTCCTTAGATACGGGACTAGTACTATGTCCCATTCGTGATGCGCGATGCCCGTTTCGTGTTTTGTGGAACTTGGGTGCTACTTCGTACAATGTCGTCCGTTCTTTTCTTTTCTCTCCCCCAGTGTTCCACTTCTGGTCGAGAACTTGGCAGCGAGCTGTCCCTTTTTGGCAATTGAGCCACTGGCAGCGGCCGGGAAATGCAAATGCGACTCGAGATCTATGTGACAGGACGGTTAAACCAAAAGATTGGAAATGATGGGACGGTGCGGCTGTCGAACCCTGGTGTGGGCTTATCATGCCACGCCAAGGTGAGCTACCCCGTATGAGCTATGCGTTTAATAGCGGTTTACTTTTTCTTCAAGTGTATACAAGTCTAGAACTATTATAACCGTCATCTCGGCATTGAACAACTTGTGCGATTATTGTTTTTTCTTAATTCTACATACACATGAAGGTACAGCTCTGCTTACGTCTCGAAGTAGCGCAACAAATTAGCAATGATGATAGCAGTATGTATCACGGGGAAACAAGAGTGTCTCAAAGTGCCTGGGCTGTATAATCAAATCTATATCACACTTCTGCTCTGTCTGAATTTCGCTCATTGCCATCTAGTTTCTTTCTTTCTTTTCGTGGTAGCCTCCTGTAGTGAACATGCCGACCGACAAAAAGATGGTCAATCCCACACGCCTCTATAATGTCTATACGGGCTTGGCCCTGAACCCATTGAATCGAATTGCATCGCGCGCACAGTCTTCCTCTCTAATGCATTCCCCGGGATCCCCCACTCATGATCGCACCTTGACATACTTGGTGTGCGTGCCGCTGGCGACGACGGGGCCGGGCGCGCCGTCGACCAGCTTGGAGATGACGACCTTGGTGAAGGCGACGGCGCCGCCGACCTTCTCGGCGGTGCCCTCGATCTCGACCTCGTCGCCGTCGGCGGCCGACGACAGGTAGCGCACGTGGATGTCGACCGAGACGCCGGTGCGCTCGCGCAGGTCCCAGGTGGCGATGGCCATGCCGCCGGCCCAGTCGACGATGGTGGCCGAGACGCTGCCGTGGATGCCGCCGCCCGAGTTGATGTGATTCTTGGTCAGCCGCAGCCGCGCCTTGACGGTGCCCCGCGTCGCCTCGTGGATCCGGACGTCGGACAGGAGGAAGTTGTAGATGGGCGAGCGGGGCAGCATGTTGGCGACCAGGCCCTCAATGTGAGCTTTGATGGTGTTGTCGTCGGCCGTCATGATGATTATTCTGTTTGTCCGAGTGTCTTCTTTGTGTTCTTCTTGGTGCAAGTTGAAATTGATTGAAGGGATACTCTGTTATGCGCATCTTACGAGTCACGTTTCTTCCCGCTATCTTGAGCATCATCCTCACCTTCCCGATCTCGGCTTTCGGCAGATGCAGCTGCGACCACCTGCCGTGTATGCAGTCAGCAATTAAAACAGTCAAAAATATGCAGCGATAGCAAAAGAATGTTCCTCTGATCAAAACATCTCAAAGCAAAAATATAAAAAATGCAAAAGAAGGGGTCTTGCCGTGGATCGAACACGGGGCCTCGCGCAAACAATGTTCAGGGTGTTCCCTAAGCGCGAATCATACCACTAGACCACAAGACCTGCTATTGTTTGTTGTTGAAGAATTGTGGAGTATTGCGGTATATGTCAGAAACCAGAAACGCCCGAGGTGATTATCCACATCTAGAGGTGGACTTGGTGACCAAGGACATGCGAAACAGTAGATTCAAGCTTTCAGAGTTACAACACGCTGTTGTATTACTACCGCGACCAAATAATGCGTGTTGATTGTGCGTGCCGTCTTTGGAGAGGTTGGTGGGGGATAACCACCAAGTCTGCGGGGTGTTGAGGATGGACAAAACGAAACATGTGGTACAGAATATGAAGAACAAGTAACCAAGAAATACCAAAGACATGCACCTCTTCTTATTTCGATTCCAATTGCGTTCTATGATAATACTCTTCTGGTTGAAAACATAATCGGGGATATGGTGGATGGCAGCTAGATTATATGACCTTTTAGTACCATACCCAGGCTAAAAATTATAGAAGCACTGGGCATGGGCACTAATACGATCGATCTCCTGCCGTGATGCATCCTAGTCTAAAGCCATACAAAGCCCTTCGGTTTCTGTTCTAATGCAAAACAGCAGGTTCCATACAATCATAACCTGTTTATATCTAGGCATTTCCATACGGAACAACAAATCAATGTTCCCATTTATGCCCGGACAGCCTCGGCAATGAGAGTCTCGGCAGTCCACTGAGGTTTGTTTATAAACGGCGAGTGACCAGCGTCAACTTCCACCACGCTATCAATCATGTGTGTACCACTCGACTTGGCCGAGGAAATCAAATAATGAATCGCAGCGACTGTTGAAGGTCGATCCTTGGTACAAATAATGTAGCTCGTCGGGATATGTCGCCATGCAGCGTGGGTAGTAGTTCCCCAGTAAGTGCCCAGACTATGCGGTCGAAGGTCGCTGGCATATTCTCTGCTTGTCTCGTCGTCAAGGTCCTGATGGATCATTTCCTTGACGTCCTCGGGTAAAACCACTACAGTTCCCGCCTGTCAAAACGAGGAGAGTTAATTGATTAGCCAGAATCAAAACGAATCAATTTCATGGGAAAACAAACCTCGAAATCCGTCTTCATCTCGGGAAGCATGTTGTCGCGCGTCCCCTCGGGAGAATGCTGGAAACCCTCGGGAACGAGGAAAGCGTTGATATAAACCACCCTCACGACGCCGCCTTTCAGTCCCTTGGCGGCGCATGCCTCCTTGTCCAGGCCATCCAGGGCCGTGCCTCCAGTCATCCCGCTGAAGCTATGAAGGACAACGACGACATCACGCTCGGCCGCAAGATTGGAGACGGTCGTACGGATGACATCCAAGTCTGCAGACCAGTCTGATGGCAGTGGAGAGGCGTTGGATGAAGGCAGCGCCGGTGCGACGGTTTCGTATCCTGCCTTGTCGAGCTCCTTCACCAGGCGGTTCCAGCATTTGGGTGTGTGCCAAGCACCATGGAGCAAGACGAATACAGGCTTTGACATGATTGATGTCCGGTCAAATTTCGAGCAATTCAGCAGTCAGAAGGGTATGATGCTCGCGGAAGCAATTGGAAAATGTCCTGCTGTCTCCAATTACGAATGTCAGTATGTAGGTGCATGCTGTTGGTCCGACCAAAACATGGGATCTCCTGCAGCCTGCATGTTGGCGACCGAGATTGGCCAAGATTGGCCTTCGTAGTGGGGAAGTGCCTGACGGATTGTATACGGTTGTTACCCATGGTTAGGACTATTTTCGCAGTCGCTTTTGTTCTAGTCGAGAGCTATATTTTAACGGATCTTCTAATATACCTATGCGTGGTGCTAGAGTAGGCTCGAGCCGTGGTTTGTGCCTTTTCTCTTTTGGCAAGACCAAAATAAACTTATTTTAAAGAATCAGCACAAAATCATCTCGAAGTTCTTTTTCTATTTACCCAGAATTCATCTGAAATGATTTTTAAGCGGCAAATTTGCGCCCTTCAGACAAAATACATCCTGCATTCCGTCCGGAGACTTTTGTAAGTGTGGTATAGCGCTTTAAGGTCGAGTAGACCAATAGGCATATCGCCGAACGCAGGAGCTCGGCTATAATCCGTCTCCATCTCCGACATCTCTGCACGAGGCGCGCAAGTCTAGATCGTGGGTAGTAGCCGAGCGCATCCTAATCCAGGCGATTTCACTTGATATTTCCAGAGATTTGAATGATTCAAGACAGTCCCAAAATGCAGGTTTTGGTGTCAAATCAAGCACACGTTAAACGCTCTGACTCATTCTGCATGGCATATCGTCACTTCAAACCTACCGAAATTAGTGGGACTCATGCGTCAGAACCAACTCATGAGTATCACGTCTTCCTTCAGTTCTGACTAATTACCTAGGTGACTAACAATGTCTCCGACTAAGCCAACGTTTTCCTCCCCTGCAATGTCAACGGGATCGTATACACAAAGGACAATGCCAGCATGGCACCAGACTCAACTCAGATAGATATTTGCGGGATCGTCAGTGGCGGAGACTGTCAAAAGAAGACCATCACAGCGCCAGAGGCATGCATTTACCGCCACAGCGCGTAATTTGGCTCTGCTGTCAGCCAGGTGATGCAAGACAACTATCTGACAGGCGGCTGCAACGTCACCTCGGGCGCGCTGAACTACCGAATCAAGAGCAGCGGCGAGGGTCCGGGCAGAGACAAGCTTTTCGAGTCGCTATAAGCAAGGTCGACGTGGAAGACTCCTGGAGCGGCAACGTGACGACGGAGAGCATCGACGCCTCCTTCGGCAGATTTGCGACCGCCATGACCAACGGCTACCGCACACGCTTTGGAAGCTCCGAGTACGACGCGGACAAGGTGAGGAACAACGTGGCGCTGCCGCTTGGGACCGGCGCACGACGGTGTGCACGTCCGTCGAGCTTCAGTGCATGGGACTGCCGGTGGCGATAGTCGTGTTGACGGCTTCGCTGCTGGGCTGCGGTCTGCGGCAGTCGCGGCGAGCTCGTGACACGCGGCCTGTTTGGAAGGATAGTGTCCTGCCACTTTTCTTCTACTAAGAGCTCCTCCAGCCAGCGGATCACCCCCGGACTAGTGTTGATGGAAGTCGACGACATGGAAAAGCTGGCCAAGGACGTCTCAGTCGTCTTTCATCGGCCGAGTAGCATATGGGAACCGGGAAGCTGATCACTGCAAGCCCGATACAAGAGTACATTTATCGCTAAGTTGGCATAATATTCAAGTCTTGGAACAAAATAAATTTATTTGATATGGTCTTTGTTTGTCGAAGGCGAGCATAGTACTTGGAATATATACTTTACTTGATATTATAATACCCTTTTACATGCGACTACAAGTACTAAAAAGCTCGGTATTTAGTCCTCTCTGTTTTAAATAAAATGGCAACCGTTGGAATAATACTTTGGAGAGTTTGGACAAGTACTTATTCGTGAATCACCGGTATGAGGTATATATATATATATATATACATATTTTACACGACTTAAATCACATATATCAATTTATTTTGCGAGATTATATCAAGTAGAATGAAACAGTTCTTTTTTTGTTTTGTTTCCTGTACTCGGACATCAAAGCCAGCCATGACTTTAGGAGCAGCAATCATTAAAAATAGTACAGTAACGCTTACTACTGTCATATGAATATGCGATACAGCTGCTTCCACACAAATTGTCGCATGCATCCTCACTCGCAACCACGTTGCATGTCCCCATGGAAGTACAAATGGATGAATTGGCGCAACCTTCTTGAATTGAACCAATATTGGAAGCGCAGGTCGGCACGGACGTCGTTGATGTGGTAGTTGCAGTCGTCGTGACTGTCAAGTCAACTGTCGCAATAGTTCTCGTTGCAGACTCGGTAGCCGTGGTCGAGGTGGTGGTGTCCGTCTCGATCGGCACCGTGGTTGTGTCTGTCGCGGCGGTGACAGTCTGGGTCTCGGTGCTGGTGGTAGAGACTTCAGTCGTGGTGTCGACTGTGACGGAGACGATGGCGGTTGCTATAGTGGTGACCACTGTCTGCGTCGCTACGCTGGTCACGACGACCGTCTCAGTCTGGGTGCTCGTCGATGTGGCGTCGGTCGTGAAATCGGATGCCGTGGCAATAGCCGAAAACTCCGTCTCTACTGCCGTGCTTGTAACAGTGTCTGTAGCTACCGTGATCGTCTCAGTGACCACACCGAGGGTTTCTGTGTAGCCAACGACAATAGTTGTTGAAGAAGCTTTAAGTGTGACTGTACTTTGCTTGGCTCCGATACATGAGCAAGCACTGGAGACCTGGTCTGCTCCATGACAAACTGAGGCACCAGCTGGCAGAGATGTAGGTGCAATGGTCTGGTAAGGAGACTCTGAAGTAGGGGCAGATCGGCGGAAGATGGTAGTGGTCAAAGTAGCAGTGCCCGTGTTGGTTTGTGTTACGCCAACTGTCGAGGTAACATCAGTGTAGACAGTCTCCACGAGCGTCGTGAAAACGGTATCTGTACTGGTAACTGATTCAGTGGTCGTTGCAATGACATTTTCGGTAGTCGTTGCAGTAACATCTTGGCTCTCTGTGGCGGTAGCATCGATCAGGTCGGTTGTGGTCTCTTGATCAGTATTTGTTTGTGTTTCAGTGGCCGTTGCCACGGCGGTGACTTCGACAGTTGTTGTATCCGTAACACCAATGACAGTGGTCGCCGTCACGGAGATCGTCGTTGTTTCTGTCGTAGATAATGATGTCGAGGCCGTTTGAGTATTGGTGGATGTGACCGTGATGGTACTGACGTGGAATAAGCGCTCAAATTCCAGCGCGCAAGACAGGCGACTTACACAGTTGGGGGGATCAAGGTCGTCAAAAGGTACGAGGAGCAGTCTGCTGTGCCTGCAACGTTTTGGAATTCTATTATATTTTAGTTCGACATGCATTGCATATATGTCCTGGCATGTCCTTCTCACCCTTCAAACATTCATTTATCGTGCAAGCCGAGCTCGGGTACGCAACGCCGCTGGAGGCGCTCGACACAGCATAGCCGGCAGACGAATTGCCCTTTGGCCGACATTTACTGGCATCAACGAGAGTAGGAGACAACAGGGCGGCCGCCAGCCCTAGAAAAGTGAATGACTGCACCGCGAAATTTAAAGAGAGACTGCAAAGGTGAGCATAGCCTCCGAGAATCGAGGACATTGATGCAAGTAGTAGTGTTTATGTATATCGCCAAAAGGGAGCGCCCAGCACTGATCGCCAGCACTCATCTCGTTCTCTCGGTAGGAAGCCGAGCGGATCCAACTTGCGAAGCTTCTTTTGATTATACATAGGAGCGTAACACAGCTAGATGCATCCCCGCGCTTTCAGCTCAATTAAACTAGACGAATCGCGATCACTACTTGGGTGTAGTTAAAGATAGTCAGCCTCCATGATTGGGTAGTAGGCCAGCCACGTCTTGGCAAGATTCTGTTCCTGACTAGCCGGCAAGGAATCTTGCTATTCGGGAAGAGCTGAGCTACTGTTTTACCTACGCACTATCGACGAGTTTTGGGCCCGGCCAGCCGCCATGGCTTGAACAGACTGTGGACTATTCAAAGTTGTTCTAATGTAGATTCGACCTCGCGAGAATTTATGGAGTAGAACAGGCTCGACAGGCTCGAGACCACCTAGGATATGTGAGCATTTTTGAGGGTAGGGCATTATCTCAAGTTACACTATACCGTCCAAGCGATCGCCCGCACCAACCGGCAATCTAGAGACCTGTGTCGGTCAAGGAGAATCCGTTTCTGCCAATCACATCTTCTTCCTCGCTTACGAAGGCGTGGTACCCTGTGTAGTGCGCACTTCCCTCAACCTTGACGCGCACATATGGGATGGGTTTTCCTCTGTCATCTTCAACAGGAAGATGTCCTTCATCAATAATGGTCCCCGCAAATGCACCAAGACCTCCGTTATGTCGCGACAAGAGGGATTGGTACCGCCACCTTTCTCCAGCTATGCGAAGACCTCGAGCATGCGCCAGGGCTACACGAGCCGCTACGGCCCCTCCCGTTGGGGAACGATCAATTTGCTGATTGGCAAAGAAGCAAAGTCCCGTCTCTTGGTCTGAGAAACCCTCGGCCTCTTCAGCCCCATTACAGGATGTTTCCTGTTTATCAACCAGCATGATCGAGTACAAGAAGCCCAGTTCTGTGGCGTCGGGATGTTGAAAGTATCTTCTGAGCTCCGGTCGTGAATTCGCTGCAGCTTTGAGCATGGTCGTGGCGAATCCCATCTGCGACTTGTCGGGCTCTGCAAGTCCAGCATGAAATCCAAGCTCCTCAGGTGTGACCAGACAGTAAAACGCACCACCATAGCTAAAGTCTACGGTAACGCTGGTTCGTTTACCCAGTTGGGGCCAGCGGAACTCTGGGTCGATTTCCACGGTTACATTCAATCCCGTGGCAAAAGAATTGACCGAAGTAAACGAAACCAGTCTCGACGTATCGGCTCGCTGACCTTCTCCCAGCGCAGGTACCTGGATCTCAACCATGCCGCATGGCACATGGAGACGGACGAGGGTTATCTTGGTTTTTGCATCATATTCGAGTCTCTTCCGGTGTGGTGGCAAGACCGCCGGATTGGCTTGGTTGTCCACAATGAATCGTCCCAGGGCAATGGTGGCATGCCCGCACATGGTGCTGAACCCTTCATTGTGCATAAAGAGCACGCCTATGTCGGCGGCGCCGGTCTGGGTCAGCTCTGTATCGCGACACAGAACGGCGCCGTACATGTCGTCATGGCCTCGAGGCTCCAACATGAGTCTTCTTCGTAAATGACTGCATTCATTCTGCGCTTGCGCTCGCTGCTCCATCAAGCTACCCGTCAACTTGGGAAATCCGTCGTAGATGATGCGGGTCGGCTCGCCGCTCGTGTGCATCTCGACGCAGTGGATCAGCGGGAGTCCCGGCGGCAACATGCTTGAGGGATACATAGTGGAATACCAATAATTCAAGGACGAAAAATGTCAATTGAAGAGATCCTGCAAGCCATTCCGCTTTTCCAGATCCATTCGTAAATATCGCGAACTGATGGCTGAAGAGTCCCGACAGTTTGTCGCAGTTTCCAACTGATAAGCGAGTGCCCTGAAGAGCGGGCCGCTCTCGGAGGCTTCCCGCGCCGTGGATAAGTACCTAGTGCCTGTGATCAGATCCGCTGCCCGCTTAGCAGTCCACAACCAAACACGCCATTAATGACTATGCTACAATAATCTACAAAAGTATGCGTACCTAGGTCGCGTCGGCGAGGACGCGCCTTTTCGTTAATATAAAAATAAAAACATTTTGCAAAAATAGCACAAAAGATTCCGGAATAATTTTTATATTCCTAAAGGTTCATCCGAATTTGATAATCCTTTTTCTCAGGCGGTAGATTTGCGACCTTAGGACAAAGTATATTCCGTAGTCCGGACAAGAACTTTGAGAGTATAACATAATTAAACGCAACCAAACTAGTATTTCGTTTTCTCGATAGCTTATAATACGGTAATATAAAGACTTCTTACTATTTTCGCAAAATAAACATATACTGTAGTCACTGGATCGGTGTTCACGTAGGTCACCATTAGGACATCGGTGTTGTATTTTCTTTTTTCCTTTTACACCTCCTCGAGTAGTCATTTTGTGGATATAACGACTGGCCTAGCCTATGCATTTTCTACTATCATTAGCAAGTAGCTTGAAGATTGCGTCAATGTTACAAGATCTTCAGAGCCTAGCATCGCCTTTATACCAGTGGATATGACTTTATTTCATTTGGTAGAAGCCGCTTAATCGTTGGCAATTTGTTGCCTAAACCAATCGTTATTGGTTCGACCATGGCGTTATGGCGTTATGCTGCGAGGGGTATATGAAGGATTCCTCTCTCAACGTCGGCTCCCAGCCCCCACCGAGGACAACTGTGAAAATATTCAATACTATTACGGGAATCGTTTGTACGATTTTTCTGGCGAGTTGACGCAAAAGTTTGCAGAAAAGCCCAGCAGTCTCCAGAAGGAACTTAGCCTAGCATGTCTCAAGTCGACAAGCCGGATCTGGCCCACCGGGGTGACAGCAGTGGGACAGCCCAGCCCACCGAAGGACACAAGGTGGACTGGAGCACGCTGCCGGAGGACGTATTTCGCGTTTTCGAGAACAGAACGGCACAAAACAGCGCCGCCTACCTCTTGCCAACACTCGAGGAACTGCACAAGCGCAACCCTGCGCTGACCATTCTCGACGTGGGCGCCGGCTCGGGATCCATCTCGGCGTCCTTTGCCAAGATCATCGGGCCCGGCGGGGGCCACGTCTCGGCCGTGGACGTCAACCCGGCTATGCTGGAGCGCGGCAAGAACCTGCTCGTCGACCGCTACGGGGTGCCCCCGGGCGAGGACTGGGTGACGTTTCTGACGGCCGACGGACGCGACCTGCCGTTCGAGGACATTTCATTTGACATTGTGCACTGCCACCAGGTCCTGGCGCACAACAAGGACCAGGCCGAGATCCTGCGCGAGATGCTGCGCGTCACCAAGCCCGGCGGTGTCGTTGCGACGCGCGAAGGAGACATGGAGACGGAGGTATTTTGGCCGCCGCTTCCCGGACTGCTCAAATTCCACGACGAGTAAGTACTATAATGATGCCAAGCTGATATACTCGACCCACATTAGAATCCCAACTAAAGAAACTAAAGCTAAGCACGTTCATCTCTGAATATAGTCTCGAGGTACGAGTCATTAGAGCTCGTGGCGCATCTACCAAGTCTGGCCGGGAGCTGCTCTCCTGGGCTCTTGAAGCCAATGGCGGGGATAGGAGCAAAATCACTACCAGCTTCAGTGCGTGGAGTTATAGCGAGCCTGAGGAGAGAAGAATGTGGGGTAAGTTCAGTCAGCGATCACCTATCCGGGATTCTGCTTCCCAATGTCACATTTTCTGTATCTTGCTAACAGACAACTTCCTCAGCCACGGGAATGGTCAGAAGAGCCCTTGATAATCCCAAGGTGCGCGAATCAAACATCAAGTCTGGTATTCGGGAGGCCGATATGGATGAGATGCGCGATGCCTGGCTCGAATGGCAGAATAGGGACGATGCGACGCTGTCGATGGTGCAGGCAGAGATACTTATCAGGAGGTAGACGAGACAAGACAAGCCGATAGCGGATTTAATTGTCTGTTGCCTATTTACAATAGATTTTAATCGCCTTCTATGCTATTCAATTATGTCTTGTAGTCTTTTGATTCCGACCAAAGTGAGGCCATCGCCGGCAGCTTGCCATGGTCGCTTGGTGCGTTGGCAGCCCAATCGATGGCACTCAATCCTACCACCTCTACTTCGTAGCAGCAAGGGAGACTTTCGACTTAAGAAAACCCGCTATACCTCGCGAGTCGCGCTGCCTTCTATGCCCGTCCACACCGACGTGATCGCCAGCAGCCGCTCTACCACACCTACTATGTAGTGTTACTTCCAAAAGGACCTTGACCTGCAAGATAATGTGTTGCATTTTAAATCCTGCCGTTGCCAAACCTGCTACAGTGTATACAATAGCTTCGCAGAGCAATTCTAAGGGGCCAGCAGCTTATCGACGATACCATCGAAGAGTTTACGGCCTCGGACTTCGATCATGCTATATTGTCATCGAGCTTCGATGGTTCTAGAAAAACCGCCCCAAGAATGTCTTTGAAATCAACATATCCGAACCACTGGGAGTCTAAGATGCTGATCTATCTGGCTTTCAACAAGTCCCTAGAAAGTTGCGAGACTGGCGCCACCTGGAAGATGATGGAGAAAGCAGATACAACGCAATTGGCTCGTGTTTCAAGTACTGCACATATAAGGGATACGCCTTTGGCTACTGCAATGGAGTGCTTGGACGCCGTTTCTCAGTAAACGAGTTCTCTATTATATGAGCGGTGATACCCATACGAAGATGCGTAGTAGCGAAACAAGTTCAACTCGCTGCTAAGGGGTCCATGACAACGTCCGACCTGATACGAATACTAGCGTCTCCAGTTCCAGAAATAGGCAAAGGAATACCGACTGACTTACTCTATTCCCTGGGTATACTTCAGCCCCGTCGGGTGTGTAGTACAGGAAATCAGATGACGAGCCAAAAGACCGGTGTGATACTCAGCCTGCTTTTTGTCAGCCTAGTTCTCAATGATCCTGCATTAATGCACCATCGCGTAGGTAGTTGAACGACATTACCAGATTATAGACAAATGAGTGCATGCTTGAAGAGAGGCCTGGGAGTTCCGTCTTATCATATTTTGTGTTGGACTGAAACCTCTCAGATTTCGTTTTAATTCCTCACTCTGCGTCTATACTTCACCGCCGTAAATAGAAAGTTCGTCAAATTATTTGAGGAACCTGAATAGCCACTATTGCAGTCGTGGAGGACCTTGGGTCCATCGACATTGATTCACTACCTAGGTACCTAAGTAGCCTCACAAATGTTCACAGTGACAGTGCGTATTTGTCACACCCAACTCGTGGCTAATGACCCGTGACATGTGGAGGACATCGAGACGCATGCTTACTACTTAGGTTGAAATAATGGTCAGCATCAGCCCGTAGGGGCTTGGATGATTGTTTTACACGCCTACTCTCAGCCTTTCGACCGTTGTCGCTACCACTTACTCACTTTTGTGCTATTAGGACCTATGTTGCCCGGTGGGGGTCATGCAAAGATACAATTTGCATGGTTTGAATAGAATATCGTTTTTCTATGACTGGGCAGTGATGTTATTGGTACGTTGAGACGCAGCCAAGGCTAGCCTGCTGCTTTGAGTATCTCGTCGAATGTTCATTGCAGCAAACCCCACGTATTTCAATCAATGATGCGGAGAAAGCATGTAATCAGTACTACTTGAAGATTCAGCTCTTCGCTACACAATATGCAGAAAGCCAGATTGAGCTTTCTGGAGAGGCTGCCTTTTTGCACTAAAAAGATCTAGACATCATGACGTGATTCAGGTACATATAAATATTCTACATAGTATTGAGTCACGGTGGTCGATATTTCCATCCATGATTCCACATGTTCGCTCCCGCAATCTCTTCTACGCAAACCCTGCTCATTCATTGCCATACGCCCTGCAATCGGTAAGATTGACTGCCCGACATGCCGGCTGTCAGCGAGGCTTTGGTCAGGCCTGCCTGGAGTAGACAGGCAAGTCTCCTCAATGTTGATGATGACGGAACGATATGGTACGTCTAGTATAACACTTACAACGCCGCCATGTTCCAAATTAATCGCTTATTTTCGCATTCACATAGGATACCCGTCACTGATCTCTTGCATCTCGAGAGTGATGATAAGCCTTCAGTTCCCAACCCCCTATGTGAGGTTAATGGGGATGTCGAGCACTCGAGCAAGATATATTGGTGTACCACTTGCAAATGTTATTACTGCGACGAGTGCTGGGAGGGGTTATCACATCACAAACGAAACTACCACGAGATGTCAGAATTCGATGATTACAGAACAGTCTACGATGCGCTGCACCTGGAGACGGAAGAGCACGCAGGACCGACTCAGAGCACAAAAGAACCATATCCAAGCCCTGATACCCAAAACATGTGGTTCGGAGTTTCGGGACCTCGACCGGAAACCGAGGATTATGTATTGTATGAAGGCAAAGCTTATGAGAACTTGATGCTGACGGGTCCTGGCATCCATCCTAACACAACCTATCCCAGCCTGGTATCATTTATTGGCGAAACAGGTGCGCCGCCCTTGTTGATTCCTCATCAGGCATGGCTAATATTGTCTAGGGTCTGGGAAAAGTGCCTTAATCAAGCTCCTGATCAAGGTAATCGCCACTCTCTGTTTTTTTTTTTCAATTACTTACTTTCTACAACAGTTCTCCTCGAATCTAACTCACACATCGTCCACTCCTGTCGTTAGCTCCCACGACAGTAAAAGCTCAACTTCGTCAAACGTGCATCTGTATTCGGATCCGAACACTCGCCAAAGGTCTACTGTGATCCTCTATGCAGATTGCGAAGGTATTGGGGGAGCTGAAAATCCAAAGTCCGATGAGCAACTTGAAAGTCACTTGCCTCGATCATTCGGGCCAACTCCTATCCAATGGGGAGACAGGAAACAAGACGGCACGCAAACAAAGTCAAGATTCCACTTCACCCGGACGCTGTACCCACGGGTACTTTACATCTTCTCCGATGTCGTAGTCTATGTTCTTTCCAATCAGAGGTGGGTAAATTCTACTCGAACAGGGGCAGTGACTCACGTGTGTTTCCAGAACCAAGGGGAACATGATCTTCGAGCTCATAAGATGGGCCCACAATGCAACTGAAAAGTCGTATAACAAGCCCATCTTGCCTTCTCTCGTCATAGTGATGAATAAAGAGAAGGAAAGCAAACAACACAAAGTCCCTACCATTGAAGAAGCCACAGAGACGTTCCTAAGGGATGAGGAAGTCAGTACAATACACCAAAATGCGCGGATAAGTGAGGATTATACCTCCAAGTGGCAAAATGCCAATGGTGATAGCGTCGTCACTTCCGGGGAGGATCTCTTGAAATGCTACTTCACAGACTTGGCTGTCGTCCACTTCCCCGACCAGTTTTGCCCGACCAAGATGCACGAGCAAATCACATGTCTCTACAAGAAGTTAGAGGAGTTTTCCATCAAGTCGCAGACGAGGCGTGCAGACATGCAGATGCAACTATCTGCGTCAACCTTTCCATTGTATGCACGGAAAGCCTTTGGGCAGTTCGCCTCCAGCTACCAGCAGCCATTTGACTTTAGCGAGGCTTGGTTCGATCTCAACCCAGTGACCTTCAATTTCCAAGATTCAATCCTGAAGTTGGCGCGCCTAGAAGGAAGGAATCGCGACCATGACGGTATGCAGCTGTGGGAGTCTCTGGTTGATTTCATCGCATCTTGTTTCCTTCTCAACTTCAGCCGCAAAGACATCCAGGGTCAGTCAACTACACCCCCTGTTCAAGTGCTGGATGACTAATACGAAATATCAGGTGCTCCAGAAGGCGTAGTCGCGAGACACCAGGAGCAGCTCAAGGCTGCGATCACCGCGTATTGGCAGCGCTTTTGGCCGTGCGAAGAGCGAGACCCATCTGAACCAGATGGCCAACAACAATGTGTCAATAGCAACAATGGTCACGAATTTCACCAGTTTGGCGTGTCCGGCCTCCAGCGTTCTGGCAAACTGAAGACGAAGCACACCTTGGAAGCAGTACGGAATCAAATCACAAGCAAGGTATCAGATCGTACCAAGCTGCTGTACAAAACAGCAGTCGCAGAATCGGGTTCAGCTTCACTTCTGAGTCAAAAACGGTTCATCGCTCTGAATCATTTGCAACGTGTGCAAAGCTTCTACGAGCAAAAGGACCTCCAGGTTTTCACCAGTCACTCTGTTTGTTACTCATGTCTGGATACTAGTCCTGAATGCCAACTTCCATGTGGTCACGTCATATGTATGGCCTGTGTCATCACTGCCGCCACCGATTCTACAAAAGACATAGACACATCTACTTTTCCCAGTGGTTTCATTCGCATGAATCACTGTCCTTTAGGAAAAAGTGGCGAACATGGCAAGATGTGGCCGACACCATGGATAGGAGCCCTAAAACCCCCGCAGGCCGGTGTGCGCACCTTGTCGCTAGATGGGTATGTCTGCATCTTGGTGGAGTTTCGTATTCGTGCATGCTAATCACGAGGTAACCACGCAGCGGCGGCATTCGAGGTGTGATTGAACTGGAGTTCATGAAAATCATACAAGCACAACTGTGTGGAGTTCGACTGCAAGACTGTTTCGACTTGATCGTGGGAACAAGGTACGTGAAAGCCTCCATTGTGACACCTGGGATTGGGGCTCCGTCATAACGTTGATAGTGCGGGTGGAATAATTGGTCTGGGCCTTGGCTCTTTGGGAAAGACCGTAGGAGAATGTGAGAAGATCTTCAACGACTTTGCTCAAGACGCTTTTGTACCTCACAAAACCCAGGCTTTTCCAGTATTTGGACCCTATCTTGGACAGTTAGTGCATCAAAGCAAGTATCAGAAGCCACCCTTGGAGGCAGCACTCCAGCAAGCCTTCACAGATCATCTTCTCCTATTCGGCGACTCCCACCGGACCGGTCAAAGCTTTGCCAAGGTCGCTGTTACTAGCACCACGAAAGATGGTCATACGCTCTTGCTAAGCAACTACAATCGAAAGCCTCCTAATATTCGTGAGGAATCCCCACCCCCATCCGTGGATAGTCTCTTTTGTATGCTGACTTGGGCATCTGAATAGCCTTGTATGGCTTCCATAGACCAGGCCCCGAGACTGATCTGAAGTTGTGGGAGACGTAAGTGTTCCACCGAATGATGGAGATATTTGGGACTACTGCTGACCTGACGATATCAGTGCGAGAGCCACCTCCTCAGCCCCGACGTACTACCCCCCCTTCATGGCCCTTGCGTCTGGGAAAGTCTTGTTTGATGGTGGTATTCACCACAACAACCCAGTCAAAGTTGCAGATGCTGAGACCAGAGCCATATGGCCAGAGAGCCGGGGGAAACAACCCGATATCATCCTATCTCTAGGCACGGGATTCGAAAAGATTGAGCTGACCAAGCACAATGCGCCCACTGAAGTGGACCAAGTCCCTATACAGCAAAGCCAGAGGCTTCATACCACGGAATACGCACCAATGATATTGCGGATACCCTGGGATCATCTCATGAACAGCATGCTCAGCGAGAGTCAGTGGAATGAGTGGCTAGAAGCGCGAGCACCTGGCGAACTTGATCAGCCCCGATACCGGCGACTGAACATCGAGCTCAAGAAGAAGACCGAGTTGGATGACATCAAGGAAATGGGAGATTGCCAAAACCTCGTGAAAGACTGGTACAAGGAAGAGACGAACAAGAATACTGCTGCTGATATAGGTAACCAGCTACTGGCTTCGTGTTTCTATTATCGGTTCGATCAAGGGGATATCTATGAGCTGGCTCACCAAAAATATCGATGCCACGGTCAGTATTCATTCCACGTTACACATTTTGTTTGAGAACATTGGCAAATTGGAGCTGATTAACGTTGTATAGGGACCGTCGAGTGTCGCCTTCCTTGTGGCAAGGATAGCAGTACATCAAAATTAGGCCAATATTGGCTTGACCTGCATGAACGGAAGCAGTTCCTGCCCAGTATCACCATCGAGGAAACCCATGCAGGATCCAAGTGGTATTCGCAAGAAGTAGCCTTGGACTGCATCAAATCCATGGCCGAAGAAGGCGAATTACACTTTCCATTGAAAATAGAGGTGTCTAGTATGAGGGCCGAAACACAGCTTAAGCTCATGGTGTGTCCGGGTCAGACGAGAGACAGAATGTTTCCCATCAGCGGCTTTCCACGACGAATTCAGGACGATTACGAAGGTAGGTTCCTTGATCTTACAGTTTTCCGAGTATTTGAC
The DNA here is from genome assembly GCA_023510015.1 of Pestalotiopsis sp. LF_19_12. Taxonomy (NCBI): domain Eukaryota; kingdom Fungi; phylum Ascomycota; class Sordariomycetes; order Amphisphaeriales; family Sporocadaceae; genus Pestalotiopsis; species Pestalotiopsis sp. LF_19_12. The sequence continues at coordinate 138,704 of JALYBT010000083.1, read as the reverse complement.
TGACTCGATTCCACATGACAGTTGTGCATAAAAAGAATCATGATACTCCTGGCAGGCATCTCGGGCTCAGGAGCCTCATGCGCGCGATCGTTGGGAAAGGCAGACGCTACAGCAACACAACCAAACCAGCTATTCTCGAGAGATAGCAAGGACATCATAGCACGAATAGACATGAAAAAAGCTCTATTTGCTACATTCCCCAAAGGGAAGTCTGATGTCGTGTTGACCTAGGTAGCATTCACTAGGTATTTATCATCTGCCACGCGTATACTGGTAAGGTCTTTAGGTTAGATGCGTGAAAGGTTTCTGGGATGAACTTTGGGTTTTGTATCTCATTATGCCTATGGCTTCAATGTCGATTCCTTGGTCGAATGTTTCGATGAAATTTGGTGCGAAGCACCTAATTTACCAAGTTTTAGGATGCGTTTTCCCATCAGCGTATGAGGCTGCCGATTGTTATGACCTACCATCATTATTGTAGCCAAGTGTCTCAAAGTCTCATTTCCTGGACCGAATTTCCAGGCATTAACTCCGAGCGCCTCTGCTCAGGTTCACTTGCAGCAATTTGCTGCGAAGGATGACAAGAAACGCAATTGCACCTTGTTGGATGGGCAGTGCCATAGGTATGTAGGTAGGTTACCTGGTACCTATGCGGATTTAGGCGGGGTAAACCCTACATACCTACCTAGCTGACCATCCGCAATATGTGCTGTTCATCCATTACTCCATCCGCCTTCTGCTCGAAACGTTGGCGAAGTCTCCACTAGCGTCTCTACACTTAGCTCAACCTCTGAAGGCTCACATCTGGGATCTAGATGCATTGCGCCCGGTTGTGCTTTAGATGGACGTAATGGTGATTGCCGTTCCGTGGCTTACAGTGCGTGCAATTGCAGCGAGTCAAAGAGTTTCACGGGAGACCAAATAGTAGCGAGCGATATGGGAATTGACGTGTATTTTGCTACTGACATTGGGCAAAAACCTATTGCGTAGGTATGGTGGGAAATGCAAGGTCATACTTTAAATCAATAAGAAGCATTTCTCTCCAGAAAACAACTAATTCGCACGAACATTGCGAAGATTAGCTGTCATGGCACCATCGTCAGGACAAAAAGCACCACCAGCCCATCGACCCGACAAATGACATGTATCGTCCCGCACGGGATGCTGTCCATACGAACAGCTTCGTCAACAACCTCAACCTGACGCCGGAGGACCAATTCTATCTCAAGAGCAGCCAGGGCACTTACAAGGTGCAGCTGGACCAATGGAGAGACGAGGGACATGCCTTCCAGCTCGTGCTGATATGGGACCACGACCGCATCTGGTGATCTTTCGACTTTGGAAGCTACAAGGGCATCCTCAAGATTGAGCATGGCCCAGAGCGCGCCCCGCCCCACGAGGACGGGGTGAGCGAGTACGTCGAGACTTATCACCACTTCACCTGGAGGGGCACGTGTACCCAGAGCCCCAAATCCATCATCAACAACCCAGCGTTCACCAAGGGCAAGATTGAGCTGGAATCCGACGGCGTCTCTGGCTACTTTCTGGGAATGCCCAACATCGGCCTTCCGGGCGGGCGCTGCGACTTTGAGGGCCTGCCGGTCTGGGGACCGCGCCGGGTTGCGCGCAAGCTGGAATCCTTTATTGAGGACTGGAACGCCTTGAAGATCATCCAGCTAGATGAGGCGCCCCGTCCGCAACCAGATAGCATGGTCACCCTGTGATGTGCATCAGCGAGCGGGACTGGCATACTATATGACCGCGATTGAGCAGTGTTGGGATAAGAACATTCTCTTGTACAATCATCGGACAAGAGCTTCCGTGCAGTGTTGGGATGAGAATATACTCTTGTACAATCATCCGACAAGAAATTACGTGCACTGTCAGCTTCGCAAAAATGCGCTTGTTCTTCTGAATCTTGTTTCTTTTCTTTTCAATATTTTTCAATTTTTTTTTTCTATAGCTCTTTTGTCGGCAATCGGATGAAAACATTATCCAAAAATAACGGAAAATTAATTCGTGTTTTTATGTTATAACTTCCGAAATTCGTCTTAAATATATAGATAGATATAAATGATATATTCCTTGCGTGTGGCTTCGTTGGGATTAATGAAGCTCGCTATAAGAGGATCGGCTGCATTGGTGTAGATTGATGGCGTTCCATATCTGTCTAGGTCATCAAGACCTTCTTCTTCATCGTCATGCTCATCATCTTCGAAAAAGCTTTCGTACTGAATATCGGGTACGCTACTTTCTAAAGCATTCAGAATCGCGCTCTTTTCAGCGTTAGACAGGTCGCCAGCGGTGAGTAAGAAGTTCAACTGCTCTTCTTCATCTTCCTCGGCCTCGTCGTTCTGCTCGTCGGCTGGGCCAACGTCAGCGAGCTCCTGTCTTTCCACTCTGGCAATCTTTGTCGACTTGAGCTCAACGGCATCAGGCGCTTTACGCTTTTCTGTTGAAGGGTTCACGGCTGGAACTTCCAGGGCATCTTGATGCACCTCGGGGGCATTGAGTCTATTGTTTCGCCGAAGCTCGGCGAGGGGTGGCCTGTTTGACGTGTCTGGGCAGTGGCCTCCAGCCTCTTGATCGTAGTCAGGTGACGAGTGGATAATGTGTCGTGGGTGCACATCGTTGAACGGAATCCCGTGAAAGGGTTCAGATGATGAGGGTTTGCTTGGGACGTTGGTGTATCCCAGGCCATAGCTAGATTGCACCCAGAATCCCTTTTTTCTACTGCTCAAAAGTAATCCAAGAGCATAAGATAAAATTTAGCTAAAAGAACAGAATTCAGACAATTACATCATCCCATCTTTGATACCTCATTCTCGAGGCAAGAGCGACCTCAGCCATAAAGAAAGGTGTCACATAACATTGGAGCCTGCCAGAACCTGCTACTAATAAGAGGCTGGACCCCACTGCAGCTGCCAGCAGACAGCTCTTCTGCTTTGCATCATCTTCTTGACAGACTGGAAAACCACGACAGATGGGCAGGACTGCCGTTTGCCGTCTATTGGTCTCTTTTTTAGAGTCTGCATAGGTTCGTTACTTATTTTTCTTACTTTGCACGTTTTTCTGCGTACATTCAACCAGGGTTGTGCCCTGACATGGTAGCACCACCGTTGTCTGCAGCTCTCCAGGCGCGCAGCCGGTCGGTCAATAAGACGCTTCCGCCACGCCCACCCTCTCAGGAGTCTTGATCAAACCTTGACAAGCTTCGAAAAAAGACAAACCACACAAGAATAGCAGCATCATGAGAACCACGAAAAGATGCAGGACCAGAACCGACACCAAGGAGTTGCCACCCCGCGGCATTCCAAATCAGTAACCATTATCCGGGAACATCCCAGAGTACGATGTTGATGTCGCCCGTATCGTTGCATCGACCGTTCGTCCTTCTACTAGAAGCAATCTTTATGGTCATGCTGAGATCGCTCGACTTGGAATATACGCCGTTCGACTACTTCCCTTAAGCGGTAATCGACCTCGTTGGCGACATGGTTACTCCCCGTACATTTGCCGAAGAGGATACTCGAGAGACGCCTCTGAACCATGCCTAGGCAGCTTGTCAATCTGCTCATCTTGGCAACCTCCGCCGCAAAGGGGATGAGAAATGCGATTTGTGCCCCAGAGTGATTCCGATGGGTGTCCACATGTGCCACTCCGATTCATTTCATCCTTTGTCTGCTCGGATATGTATCGCCTGCTACGCGTTGCGTAGAGGAACAAGACTGCGCCAAGGTCTACAAGATGCATACATGGCGCTGCGCGGTATCGACATAGGCAAAGCAGCCATTTCTTTTCCTATACAACACAGGAAGTACGAAAAGGAAACTCAGTCTCATGAGTGTGCAGGTTGTGGAAAGCTTCCTGTTGCAGGCAAAGCATGGCGATTTGAGCCCGAGCTGAAATGGCGTTGCCCCTCTTGCAGGGAAAAGTTCAGAAAGAACCCGCTGGAAACTGCCGTCATCGCTCACCCCGTCTTGCCAAATGAGCGCCTGTGCGAAGTATCCAACAGGGTCTCCTTTGCGACTGTATTGCTATTATATTTTTTTTGTTGAAAAATGGGACGATAAATTGGTCTGAACTTTGTTGTTCTATTTCAGTTCTATTTTGTGCTTGTGCTCTATTTGAGGGGTTGGAAAAAGGGATTTCTTGTGAAATACCGGGCGATAAATTGATCTGAACTTTCTTGTTCTATTTCGGTCGTATCTTGTGCTTGTGCTCTATTTTAAAGGGCAAGAAAAAGAATTATTGCGGCCATCCGTGTATGTCCTGCCACGTGTTTCTATCTAGGTTGGCCCCTCCTGATCTGAACTCACTCACGAAATCTTCCCTCCGATATATACCTGGCCTAGTTCAGAAGCTCCTTGCGACTGTATCATCACCATGGTTGAACTTGTGCAACACCTTCCACGTACCCCAGCTTACGAAAAGCGTTTTGCCTGTTCCTATATTACCATTGCACCAGCAGTGCCAGTATGTATGTGGCGTGCCACGATAAAGTGGCAAGGAGAAGGATAGCCATGACGGTAAATTTCTCGTTTGATTTAAAGGCAGGAAGAATGAAAGCCATAAAGATCATGACGAGTATATATCAGAATTCCAATGGTATTTGATAGCCGCAGCCTATCTCCAACCATAACTCCACATCACGAGAGAGCTTCACAAATTAGCGCGTTGTTATGTTCTTTTGATGCGGCATGAATTGGTCAAGTTGTTTGGAATTAAATGACCTGTCTATATATAGAGAATCAGACTCTGTGCTGCCAATGGGTTCAAATTCTCGTGTTATTTTGACTGCCAATCAAGACCCTTGTCGTTCACCCATGATTTTCGTCAGTCGAAAGATCCTTCACCAGCACGTCAAAATAGAGATCGTCTCTCAGCGCGACTCCATTGACCAGTTCGGCGTACGGAAACGGCCGCGTCTCTCCCGTCTTTTGATACCCTCTCCTGGCGTACCACGCAATGATGTCTTCCCTGAGCCATATCACCATCATCTCCATCTTACGCACTCCCCATTGCCGTTTTGCGAATTCTTCTGCGTACTCCAGGACTTGACGCCCGATGCCACCGCCTTGGCGTGTCGGGTCCACGGCGAAGAGGCCGAAATATGCACTGTCGCCGCCTTTGGGCCAGACGACCTCGCAACATGAAATAAGAAGACCTTGCTCGTCCTCGGCGATAAGGATGAAGGATTGGGGAGTGTTGATTTTGGATATTAATCCGGCAGCATCGATGCGCTCATCTGCCACCAGATCGGCCTCTGTCGTCCATCCCGCAGAGCTGTCCTTGCCCCTGTATGCCGAGCGAATTAAAGGGAGGAGAACTGTCGTGTCCTTGGACGTTGCAATCCGGTATTGTAGTCTAATTTGAGCCATGTGGACGATTGGAGAAATTGAAGTACTATAACAAAAAAAGTGATAATAGCAGAAGCATTGGAAGTTGCTTACCTACGCAAGACTTATATCCTCGAGACCTATTGTGTTTGGCGAGGTTAAACGCGCGTGCAAAATGCGTGCCACTACATTAGGCGCGCTGGAATTCACCGGGACTAGGGTGTGCGTCCGCGACATCGGTAGCCTGTAAATCATTGCAAGGGCGCATTCCTGTCAATCACGCCATCATGTCAGTCTTGATACCGCGATTCGACTTTGCGATTCGAATGACTCGTCATCTTGCCAATTTTGAACGCCCTTGCAGAGTTATAACATGAGTGCATGACTAGCTGGATTGAAATTTACCAGGACTTTTCGTTGAGAATAATCCGAATTTTAGGACGTTTTTCTGGTAGCGAAGTCCGCTATCGGTGACGACAATTCCAGGGTTTTAGCGCAACACGTTTGGCCTTCCGTGGGGTCGGACGGGCGTCCCGCACTGGGCGCAATTGAAATCTGCACACCACGGTAGCTCACCTGTAAATGTGTACAATACCTGCCTAGACATTCAACAAAACTGCGATCAAGCCCATTCACTATTGTAGTTTGGACAAGCTACGTTTTATTATATGTGGGCGCGATTTTCAGAGATGCAGGACTTGTCATGTCGCCGTTGATCATTATGGCAAGCTCACACAGAAGCTCGAGACCAATTAATCCTTGAAACTTGGGTAAAGCCCGACCATATGTTCGGGATTGAGGAAGGCTTCTCAGAAGGTCATCTTGATTGCGGTCAGTGCCGATTTTGGCTGCCTTTCCCGGTGACCGATTCATCGAGCGCGGGATCAGACTGCTTCAATAGCACTCCGGAACAATTGAGACAACAGGGTCGAGTTTTATGCAGTGCCTCAAGACGAACGAGATCTAGAATCGAAACATGGTGCGTAATTTCGGAGGGCATCAACATCTGCAATAAGCAATCTGTGGTCTCTGTCGTCCAAGATCTGGTATGGTTGTCTCCATGATGGGGCCAGGGTGGTGCCCGAATCCTTACCGTAGGGATGAGTATCATGGGAGCTTGAAATACTGGCCGATTTACTTCGTACAGCCTTGTACTTTGCTACTCTTTTTTATGAGACAAGGTCGGTTTTGCGCAGAATTAAGCTTTGAGGTCGACCATCGACATCTTTACAACTCAGGTCGAATCACTAGGTATTCAATCGGAGAGAGCTATATTCAAGCAACAGTTTCACTTGCGATCAATAAATAGCATTGCCGCGAACCGTGGGATGTCTTCTATTATCTTTCTTCTGCGTGTTTGTTGGCAGAGTTTGACACGTTTCAAGCATTACTCATCAAGGAGCCATCTGTTGTGACTCTTCAAGCATCTCTTCTCGCATCGCCTATTTAACGGAACATGACCTATGTTTCTTGCCAGCCACAGATCAATTAATGATCATACTATACACCTACTTCGAAAACCATATCAGGAAAGATCACAATGGCGGACCCTCGGCATCAGCATCGCAGCTACCACACCAAGAAAGACCCGGCTATGGACAAATATCGTCCCGCCCGGAAAGCCCTCAACGCCAACAGCTTCGTCAACAATCCCGACCTCTCCGAGGACGATCGCATCTATCTCCGCGGCATACAGGCCACGTACAGAGTCGAGCGGAAGCATTTTCCAGACTACGGTCACCGCTTTCAAATCATGCTGATATGGGACTACGACCGTATCTGGGGATCCTTCGATTTCGGCATATGCAAGGGAATCCTGATGGTCGACCCGGGTCCCAAGGGCGAACCGGCCGAGTTCTCCGCACCGGCTGAGTACTCTAAAAAGAGCGAGGACGAGCATGTGTCGCTCTACCATGACTTTACCTGGAGGGGAACGTGCAGCCAGGCGCCCAATGTGACTCTGAACAACACGTACCTCACCAAGGGAAAGATCGAGTTTGGCCTGGAGGAGGTCTCTGGCTACTTTGAGGGAATTCCACAGAACGAGCTCTTCAGCTTCGAGGGCCCGATAGTTCCCGGGCCGCGACGAGTTTCACGAAATCTCCAGTCATTCATTAATGAATGGAACAGTCTGAGTGTTTATCAACAATTTGATTCACCCCGCCCTGATCCATGTCTCGAAGGGAGTGCTCGTGTCGTCAGATGACAGTAATCCTCTGTCGTGTGCTTCCAAGAAGGCTGGATATCTAGACAAACATTAATCACTCTGCTCTCTTTCCTCTCTTAGTCCGAGCCTTTTCTTATCAAAGGTCTCCAGTGTTGTTATTTGATAATTCCCGGTAGTACCTCTCAGGATGCGTGCCAACCTGTCTGATGGAGCGAGTGTATATCAGCGCAGGAGATAGCTTTCAATTCGAAGAGTTGGCAACCGTGTGAAATTCAGCTGCGTTCAGTATAACAAAAATCGTCTATGTGCGACCCATCTCCTCATTGATGAGGACCACGCGTATGCCGCCGTCCGGAACCGGGGGATTTGAGCGAGCCAAAAGGTACCGCCCATCCGGCATGTCGTCGGGCCATCGTAGCACCCCAGGCTCTCGAGCGGTCGTTGATCGCGGCGCGCCCATCCATCTTGGGAATATTGTGCGAAAGGGAAAAGTGACGGCCTCCCAAATGCGAGACCAGGAGCCTCGTGGTGGCTGAATCCGGGTCTTGATGAGCTTTTCCAGAAAGCTTTGTAGTTGAGAGATGATGTACGTGTCTTCAGAAAAGAAGCCGTGGTTTCTGACGAAAACCTCATGACTCTCGAGGTCCGGGCGGTCTATGATTGCATCGAATCGGTTCTTACCTGGCGTGGCGGTTTTGTGCACGTTTTTCGAGTTTTCATGGGCCATACAAGAATTGCTCATTCTTTCGATGACTCTGTGTTCGATTAAGGAGGGGTTAACGTAGTCTTTGTCGCGTACTATGTGGTGCACTTTGAAGTGGTTCGTCTTGAATTCGTAATTACAAAACTGGCGATTTGGAAGTAAAGATTACTCGAGAAAAGGGTGATTTGAACATATATGTGTGCAATTCGGTAAGCTACCTATTGAAAGAGTTTCGGTGACCGAGCATCATATAAGAGCCCTGCCCAAGGTTTGCTGTCTTTGTAAAGAATTGCCAAATGGAAAGTTCATGACTGCAATGCAGTGACCGGTAAGGTTGCTAGACTGTACCTACCTTATCATGTATGGTCTGCCTAGCGCATCGACTTCGCACGTACGGCGCATTCTGTAGTTGAGACCATTCCGACCGTTAGTGACCAGGCCCGCTAACACGCTAATAACCTAGCACTGAGCGCCGAGAGTGGCAGCAACGATTGGTCTCATTGGAGGGTGACGCTGTACTCCGTAACCTGTACAAATAGGGTACTTCGTAAGTTCGTGGGGAAGCTTCAGCTCATCCTCTCTCCTCCACCCTCAAATGTTGCCTCTCTTTTCTCCAAGCCCAGCGAAATGCCCGATTTAGAGCTTTTGGTCCTGCAAAAAGTCTACGCCCATAATGACCGTCCAATCCAGCCGCGATAAGAAAGTTGGTTGCGTAATGACAGATCGCCATGGAGCATCTTGCTGGCAGACTTTTCTCATGACTTTTACCCTTCTGGAGTAACTCGTACACGCGGTACTGATCTTCTATTCGCAGCTGGTCGCCTAGGTCTGCTTATCTGGGAATAGTGTCACGCAGCTGAGCGGGTGATCAGCCAATGAACTCATTGGCATGATGGCAGCGATCACTGTATTCCCTGCAAATGATCTAGCTGCTTTTGCAGCCGCCATTGGGAACCTTGATTCAGATCAAAGACCAAGGCCATTGGAGGCTGAGCGGCTGTAAGCATGGGGATGGTCACTGGTGTGGCCTCCTTCCACAGCCACTGTCGCAGCCGCGTCGTTATCTGGAGGCTCCCAAGTCTCTGGATACCCCGCGTTGTTCCAATGCAACTGAATGATCCAGCCCAGGACGTTTCGAAATTTGAACGCATCGCGACTCCCGATGTCTCTGAGCCGGTCGCGGCTCTTGTGCTCTCCAGAATATGCGCCTTCTCATGAGCCGAGAAGATGGTACATTCTGTTTCACGAGATACCTCACAAACGGCATACCGCCGTATGCCATCCTCTCGCACACCTGGGGCAATGACGGGCAAGAGGTCACATTCAGAGATATCACCAGAGGCGAAGGGGCGGAGAAGATTGGCTACAGAAAGATTCAGTTTTGTGCCGAGCAGGCCGTTTCCGATGGCTTGCATCATTTTTGGGTCGACACGTGTTGCATCGACAAGTCCAACAGCAGCGAACTGTCCGAAAGCATCATTTCCATGTTCCATTGGTACCAACGCGCAACCAAGTGTTACGTCTATCTTGCCGATGTCCCCAAGAACGACCAGTGGGGAGTCCAAATAGCCGCGGGGTCATGGGGGACAACTTGGAAGCAGGATTTCCAAAGCTCCAAATGGTTCACTCGAGGTTGGACGCTTCAAGAGCTGCTGGCCCCGTCGTCGGTGGAGTTCTTCTCATCAAATGGTACTCGACTCGGCGACAAGAGATCGCTTGAGCCATTGGTACACAATATCACCAAGATCCCCATCAGCGCCCTCCAGGGAAGTCCGCTTTGCGAATTTAGCACGTTAGAGCGAATGTCCTGGTCGACTAGCCGCAGCACGACGCGTGAAGAGGACTCGGCGTATTGTCTTTTTGGTATATTCGAAGTTCAAATGCCTCCATTGTATGGTGAGGGACAGGAAAATGCCATGTCCCGACTCAAATTCGAGATCGAGAGGAGGTCAGGTGTGGCCAACAATCCCCTTATGCGTCGCCAATCAGTGAACAGAATAAGCCATGGTGGATCGGCATATCTTCAAACTCTCCCTTTCATGGATGAAGGCCGACTTAGGCCAGAGCAACGCCAGAACTTGGTCGAGAACTTGGCGTTTAACCAGATTGATGCGCGTCTTTCGGATCTACGAGCACCAAAGCCAAAAACTTGCGCCTGGATCTTCGATACTCAGGAGTACAAGGACTGGAAGAACGAGGCAAAACTTCAAGACCACCATGGATTCTTCTGGATCAAAGGCAAGCCGGGCACGGGCAAATCGATCATGATGAAGTTTCTTTTCATGAATACGAAAAAGGCTATTTTGAACGCCACGGTCGTGTCCTTTTTCTTGAATGCAAGAGGAGAGCGGCTCGAGCGATCCACAGAGGGCCTATATCGCTCCTTGATCTTCCAATTGTTCAATCACAACCCGAGACTTCAAAGTTGCATGGATGAGCTGGGCTTCAACCTCGACAGGACCTTCAAGACTCACGGATGGCAACTACAGGTGCTCAAAGATATCTTCAGTCGCGTAGTCGAGAAAATGGGAGACCAGCCGCTGATCTGTTACATTGACGCCCTCGACGAGTGTCCCGAAGACGAGATACGGAACATGATCTACTTCTTCGAAGAACTCGGGGACCAGTCGGCCGAAGTCAATGGGCGCCTGTATATCTGCTTTTCAAGTCGCCATTATCCACACATCACCATAAAGCGTGGTCTAATCCTGATCCTTGAACAGAATAAACAGCACACATCAGACATTTCGCGCTACATAGATCTCGAACTGCGCATAAATAACAATCAAGACGCCGCAGAGATAAGAGAAAAGGTCATCGCAAAAGCTTCTGGCGTTTTCCTCTGGGTCGCGCTGGTGATACCAATGCTCAACAAAGCTCACGACAAAGCCCGTCATGGAAGCAAGCTCACAGCTTTGCAAAGAAAGCTGGATGAGTTGCCAGACAGGCTGAGCGACCTCTTCAGGGACATCCTGTTCCGCGATTCCGAGGACAGAGATGAGCTTCTCATTTGCCTCCAGTGGGTCCTTTTCGCAAAGACACCCATGCGACTAGAGGAGCTCTATATTGCAGTACAGGCGGATCCGCGGCGGCAAGACGCATTCTTCCTGGATAGACTCAGGATTGACGATCACTCAATGCAATTGAGAATTGTCAATGTCTCAAAGGGTCTTGTTGAGCGGACCAAGTCCGAGAAACCTACAATGCAGTTCATCCACGAATCTGTCCGCGACTTTTTGGTCCTGGATCAAGGGCTGCGGGTACTATGGCCCGAGCTGAAAGACTCGTTCGAAGCTGGAAGTCACAGCAGACTGGCCGCTCGTTGTTTGGAGCAGCTGGGGGCAAGAATAGAGAACCAAGTTTGGATCCCTGAGACGTTGCCTGACAGGACCGAGGCATTTCGCAAGCTGCGCAAATCCGTCATGAGGGACTTCCCCTTTCTCGAGTACGCGGTCGACAACGTTCTTCATCATGCTAATGCTTCACAAGCCCTTGGTGTACCGCAGTCGACGTTCCTAAAGCAGTTTCCCTTGGACAGGTGGAGACGTCTTCACAATGTGCTCGTCAAACATAGGGTTCAACGACACCCAGCTGATACCGGTTTGTTGTACGTGCTGGCCGAATTGGACCTAGTCCACTTGATGCGCGTCCATACAGATCGCACAAAACATGACCTGGTCATCGGAGGCCGTTATCGCTTTCCCATTTTGGCAGCAGTGGCGGGAAAATGCAGCGAGGCCATTCGTGATCTAGGATTCCAAGTTTATGAGGAACTCGGCTTCAAGATGACCATGACAGAGCAGGAGGAAAGGTTCATACGAAACCCATATCTGACCTATCGGACCCAGTTCGACACCAGAAAGAATGTAGTGTCTACATACCCCCTTGCCTTGCACCTGGCAAGCCTGGGTCTCTTTTCACCGCTCCGGATTCTGCTACTTGGGTCTGGCGGAGATCTCAATATTTCCGATGTGGCTGGAAGAACGGTCTTCTCTCTTCTGGTCGACCAAAATCAGTCAGACTTGGTAGAGCTTCTCTTGAGAATGCAGCTGTGCAACCCCAATCTGTGTGACATAAATGGACGGACGCCTCTTGTTTACGCCGTAAGAAGCGGCAATGCAAGCATGGTCCAGCTGCTCCTACGGAACGACACAGTCGATCCAGCTATTTGCGACAAATTCGGCCGATCACCACTCTCGTACGCCGCAGAACATGGTCATGTACTTACGACACGGCTTCTCCTCGACACTAATAAGGCATCTGTCAGCTCTACTGACAAGAATGATAGAACAGCATTGGATTATGCCAAATTACACAATATTCCGGTTCTTGTTGCGCTTTTGAAAAGAGCTCAGGATGTAGAGATTGCTAAGGAAAATGGGACGGAAAGTCGTAAGAGTTAAACATAAATAATACCAGTTTTATCTGACAAGGCTTCCAGGGATATAGCAGGCGACAGTAGCAAAGGTATTGTAAATGACTGACCTTGACTGGTCTGTGGGCTTTCAATAGGCTGATGGGTCCCTGTCGATATTATAAGCGTCACCCGCGGGCCGTAATACAGCGCTATGCCACTCCCCGCAGGACTCTATCAATCTTTACAGCGCCCTGGCACTTTCCACAACGCGTTGCTACTCCGTAGGGCGCTTTGCCACTTGGTACAGCGCCCTGGCTGGCATAGAATTACCAGTATTCAAGTAAGCAGTAATATGACATAAGGGAACCGTCGACCTATTGGGAGCCTGGTTGATGGACTGGTGCATCAAGTGTGTAAGGGAGATCATACTTCGTATGTACAGCAACACCCCGCTTCCAATCACGATACACCATTGAACTAGGGGAGGATGGTAATGCATTTGGCACCAACATGTTATGTGCATACCACCAACAAGCGATTGAGACCAACTGGATCGATGTCCATCTCGGCGACCCGCGATGTATGTCCTCTTCGACTCGATCAAGTGCCGGCAAAGATCTCATCAGAGAAAATGATCTCTCACGACTTCCATAAACACTGAGCCATACAAGGTGAATACGATCAATCACCTCGACTCCCTCGCCTCACTAAATTTGTCAAACCTTGGCGGACTATAGCACCGCGAAAATGCCATCAATCTTCGCCCTTTGCGCGACAGGCTTTGTGGCTGTCTACATCTTCCTAAGCGCTTTGGCCTATTCTCTGCATGATTCAAGAGAACCGAAAGCAATCGCGGGAACTATCCCCTTCATCAGCCCTCTCCTCGGTATGCTCATGGAGAAGGGTGGTTATTATATTCGGATGAGGTATGTCGTAGGCTGGCCGGGTTCTCCCTACTCGGACACCTAGACTGCGCCTCCGTTCGTAGACGGGATTTCTAACGACTTGTTTCACGTGAATAGAAACAAGCATGGGCTGCCTATATACACCCTCAAGGTGCCGGGGGCACCAGTCTACGTCGTGAACTCTCTTCACATGATCCAGCGCATCGATCGCCATATCCTGACTGTCGCCTTTTCTCCTATCCAAACACGCGTGTGCGACAAGATCATGTCCGTAAGCAAGAGTAGCATGGCTACCATCGGGGGAGAGAAAGAGGTGACTGAAGATGGGTATCTAAGAAGCTTCCCGAGGTCTACGGCGCCGGGCACCTCGCCAGGCGCCGCATTAGACTCGCTCAACAGAGCGGCCGTGAAGTGCTTCGCCGCATCATTCGACAAGCTCGCAGCGCAGGGCTCTACCACTGTCAAACTATACGAGTGGCTCCGGCACGAGATATTCGCTTCAACCATGGAAGCGACCTACGGGCCTCACAACCCGTTCCGCAAACCCGAGGTCGAGCGAGCATGGTTTCAGTTCGAGTCTGGGATCATGACGCTTTTGGTGGGCCTTTTCCCGAGCATATTCGCACGACGAGCACTCAAGACGCGCGAGCTCATGATAGCAGAGTTCGATCGCTACTTCGAACAGCAGCGCCATCTCGAGGGTTCGTTGCTTGTTCAGCTCCGGCAGAAGCACAACTCTGGCTTTGGCCTCGACAAGGACTCGGCACACCTCGAGATTGGCCAGGTCGCCGCCAGCATTGTCAATACCGCCCCGACGGCCTTCTGGACGGTCTGGCAAGTCCTGGCAGACCCCGTCGTGTTTGGAGACTGCCGTCGCGAAGTAGCGGACCTTGTTACGACTGACCCGCAAGGCGTCTGCACCATTGATTTGGCGCAGGTCAGGACCAAGTGTCCCATCTTGGTGTCGACGTGGCAAGAGATTCTGAGGTTCCATGGTACCAGCATCGCTGCTCGGATCATCAAGGAGGACACCTTGGTGGACAATCAGTACCTCTTGAAAAAGGGCGGCGTCGTGCTCATACCGAACGCCGTGATCCACAGCGACCAGTCGCTATGGGGACCCAGCGCGAGTGTTTTCAATCATAAGCGATTCCTAAAGGCAACCAAGGACGAGGCAAACCGCTACCCTGCTGCCGCCTTCAGAGGATTCGGCGGGGGACACGTCTTGTGTCCCGGCCGCCATTTCGCTAGCACTGAAGTCTTGGCCTTTCTAGCCTTGATCCTCGCGAGATTCGACGTCCGTCCTGTTGGCGGAAAATGGATCGAGCCGGAGAAAGACAGCGTCATGGACAGGGCTTGTCCGCTTCCAAAACAAGATGTAGAGGTTGAGCTGGTCTCCAAGGGCAATCAGCAGTGGCGCGTTATATTCTCTGATAGCGACAATGGCATCAACATTGTTGCGGAGGATCTCGCCGTCAATGGCAGTTGAGATGCCACTTGATCGAGTGAATGGACTGGGCAATCCTGTTAGATACCTAGTTTTTTACTGTTGTGTTCTGGTATTACGGGTAGAGGGAGTAAACGAATCCCACTTCAAACAACTAATATCAAGACCTGGGCCAATCTCACTTCGATCTAAAGAAGATATCAACCGTATCTTCAAGTTTTATGGATATTGTCTTATCCCTTATGCCCACCGAATTCAGCCATTTCTTCACATCTCTATCTTTCTACCTGTTTGTGTAATCGACATACTCCATGCATTGGCCCGTCTCTCCAATTCAAGCGGAGGTAAGATTCTGTCAGGCGTTGTTGCCAACTCTTGACATGGTAGTCTTTCTAGCAAAAAAGGACTCAAAATAGTTCTTCGACGTCCGCAATGTAGGAATACCTCCAATTCAAGTAGCTCACGCTGAATATATGGGCTTCTGTCCCCCACCGAAGTTGGGAGCACTGCTCGCCGATCAACCGGGCCACCCAGCCACCTCGAGCAAACGCACAGCACCAATAAGCTCTTACAGCTTCCTAGGCAGCACGAGGCAGACGACCCAGGTATTTGATTCCAAATGATCCCTTTTCCATCACCGCAGTCGGGGGAAGAGGGCAGGCACCCTGTGCCAGAATTGGCAGAGCGCGAGGTTTCAAAACCACTGAGCGTGACAATTCTGCCCCGACAGCAAGCAGACTAAGGTGCCAGGTTCGACCCCCGTAGCCCCTCGGGTTGGATCCTGCGCCTGAACTGTTTTGCCAATTTTTTGAATTGATTTGCGGATAGAGCAAACTGCTACTGAGAAGGTTTGGTTCAATACCAAAAGTGTACAAAAGCCTTTTAACCTGAAGCAGGGGACTTTTCACTTAGTAGAAACTGATTTTAAACCATCCGTATTTGGAGCGCATCGCGACTTGGGATATCTGGAGGATTACATAATGATTGGGCGCATACTCGACTACACCACCATTAATTATGGTGGGCTTTCAAAGCATTTGTGGTCAATCGTGGACATATCGTAAAGAATCGCTCTACCAAACATGTTTGATCTGCGAAGCAAGCATTCAAAGCTTTGTCTCCACGGGAACCTGGGTAGCAGGGGGCCCTGAGCTGTATGCAGGTTGACTGTTGGTTTGGCGACATAACCATTGTTGGGCTTAAGCTGCGACTAACAAATCACTGCCTTTTCCACTTTCCTCCACCTTCAAGACTCGCCAATAAGCTAGCTTGCCAGTGCGCCTTCACTCGTCGTCTGCTGTCGAAATGTCGTCCAAGATATCTTTGAATGGTGGCATTGCTCTCGTGACGGGGGTATTAAATCCTTGAACCTTGGTAAACCATGATGAGACTGACTGACAGGAGGTCTAGGCTGCGAGTGGAATCGGAAAGGAAACTGCATTTACATTTGCTGAAGCCGGTGCCAGAGCTGTCGTCTTCGCGGATGCAAATGAACAAGGCGCCCGAGATGCTGCCGAGGAGAGCAAGTCAATAAGCAAAAGTGCTGACTACCGCCCGCTCGCCTTGAAGGTCGATATCGCCTCTGAAGACAGCGTTCAGACCATGGTCGATACGACGGTAAAAGAGTTTGGACGTATTGACTACAGTGTAAACAGCGCTGGAGTAAGCCGCTTCTGTTGCCAAAAAGCCGCACGTATCTGGACATAGAATATGCTAATAGCCGGTATCAGATTGGAAACATTGCCCCAGCGCTGACTCCCGACGTCGATGTTGATGTTTTTACCAAGACCATGGACATCAACATCAAGGGCACGCTTCTCTGTGTCCGTGCAGTCTCCAAGGCCATGTCCAAGCAGGACCTATTGACATACACGAGCCCTCGCTATGGCACACGCAGCCTGGGAAGGGGGTCCATTGTCAACTTGGGTTCAATCAACTCGTACATGGTTGCACCTGGCATGTCTTCCTACGTCGCTTCAAAGCACGCTGTCGTCGGCATCACCAAGTCGGCCGCCATGGACTGTATCAAACATCACATTCGTGTGAACTCGGTCTGTCCGGCCTTTACGGATACAGCGATGCTTCGGGCTGGCTTTGGACGCGCGCCGGGGCTTGAACAGATTGTCGCAACGGCCACCCCTCTCCGTCGATCGGCCGTAGCCGAAGAGATAGCTGATTACATTGTGTTTCTTTGCAGTCCATCTGCAAGCTACATCAACGGAACTGGACTGAGTATCGATTCGGGCATTACATTGACAGCTCATCTCTAAAAGCTCAATAGCTCCAATATAATTTTTTAAGTCCCAAAGGCATTAGTTCGCGTCACATATCTTACCAGTCATTTGACCATCGTCTTCAAGGCTCAACATGAAACCGAGCCGCTAACATCTGCAGCAGCAGATCGGCCCTGTGCAACCCTTCTCTTGCTGCATCATCCTCCGTCAGTCGCTTCGCAGCATGATTCATTCGGATACCACCAGGCCGCTACCGCCGTCAAGGTCCAGAGCGCCAACATACCGACCCCCTCAATCCTATCACGCAATCAGCAAAATAAATGTGAATATTAGCCAAGCCACTTACCAGCTCAGTCTTCCATGCCTTAAAGGGAGGTTTAAGTAGAATACAGCCGTAAATACGATACTCATGTAATAAGAGTCAAAGGCTAAAGTAAGTTCACTATGTCCGAGCCCCCATGCGATGATGATGCACAGCGGATACACGAAAAGCATTGTCTGCAGACATTTCCCCACCGTCAAGTCGATACACTTCTGGATGTCGCCTTTCAGCGCGTGCGATATTGGTGCCGTGTCGCAGTTGGGTATTGGTACTAGTACTAGTCCGATGAAAGTCTGCGAGACTCCTGCTTGCGAGGCCAAGTCGTCAATACTCTGCACGGTGAACTCCACGCAAACTGCTAAGAGGGCGGCAGTGGTAAGAAAAAGGACGATGGCGACCCCGAGATGGAGTCCAGGCTTTCGTTTGCCGGTAGAAGCGTTCGGGTAGTAAGCTGGGAGTCTTGCCATGGTTGTATGAAAGCTTTGAGCATTGGACTCCCCCAATCCCACCACACCGGCTTGTAGCCCAGCAGTGATTCCAAGGCTGGTGGAGCGCATCAGGTCATGCCGCCTGTTTGTCGGAAATGTCGGGAATTGAGGTGTAATATCGTCCTGCGATGTGGTGAACATCTTTTGATGGGTCCAGAACTGTTGAATCAGGAAGCATAAATACAAGAATATCAACAGTACGGATGCGGCTCTGGAAATTTGCAAAACGTGATCCGAGTCTGTGGCAGGGCCATCCGTGTCATCCCTTTCGACATGATTGACAAATACTGTTGGTACCAAGAAGCTGGACATGATGAGACAGAGTAAAGTGCCGGACATTCGAGCAGAGAAACTGTTGAAATAATGGAAAGGACGTGTGTTTTTCAAGCTTGACAAGACAATGCTCAGACCCAGAACCAACAACAAATTTGCAAAAAGGCTTCCGATTATCGACGACTGTAAGACCGAGGTTTCATCCAACTTCAAGATGATAATAGAGCTGATAAGTTGAACCAGATTGCTAACCCATGATTAGCAGCATGTTGGGAGTATTAATAAAAAGGAAAATGCTTGTGCAGGGGAAGCGCAAGCTTAAAAGAGCAGTTCGCCGGGAAAGATCATACACCGTAGTCATATATACCAGTCCGCTATACTGGTCTCCAAGCCTTAGACGTATTTCCTCTAAGGCGATCTCCCCAAGAGCGGCCAGGGGGATGGTGGCCAAGAGATTGATTGCGAATGTAATACTGGACTGTTGAATAAGCCCTAGGACAATCCCTGCGGGCACGCATGGAAGCAGGATGTTCATCCAAGAAGACAAAAATGTTCGTCGGAATTGATTCTCGAGCGTAAAGGACTTGTCTATAGTGATATTCTCAAGATCATACAGCTCTCGCGAGCGCCTTCGAAATCGGCTAAGCATCGTCGAAATTGTCAAGTCGACAAGGAGTCATATTGTTCCTGGATTTCAGATCTGCTCAGGGCCCGCTTCATTTGATTCGTTGATGTCGTGTTTGTACTTGGGGCGGTGTAAGTTCTTGAGATTGGTTTAGTATGTTAGAGAGAACGTAAGAATCTGGGAACGCAATTTCAAGTTGGCAATTTACAAAATAATATGAGCTTTTTTGGCCCCAAAATTTTGCAGAATTTACGTCAAAGACGGGCCGTTCTTACATCGTACAAACAAAAGAAAAAGAAAGACACAGTGACATGCCAAGATCCCCACTCAAGAAAAGGAAAGGAAACGGACCAGGCTGGCTCACCAGCCCTCCAGAGTGACATGACAGTGAGCCCTGCACAGAAGTCCCGCGTAGTCCTCCACAAAAAGGCGATGACTAGAGCCGAAGAGCCTATACCGCAGATCGTTGTAAACTGAGCATCTCGCAAACGAAGATTGCGCCACAGGGTTGAAATGTGAGTAAGGTAACATCATTTCAGCAAAGCCTCACCATACAGAGTACAAGGCATTTTTAGCATGTTGCTGTGGGGTCCGCCTGAGCCAGTGGCGCGGTAAGACATTTTAAACACGCGATCTGCTTGTAAGGGAAGGGGAAGACAATGGAAGTCCCATCAAATATGCTTGCGATACCACACAGAAGGCTTCAGGTGTTTGACATACAAATTTCTCTCTACTAGACCACGGTGGGAGTAGCTTATATGTCAACGCCGATGTATCATTTGGGGGTTTCGATCCTCAATGATGCGAAAAAAATCAGGATACGGCGAGGCTGGGGCGATTAATTACAATTATCACAGAGATAAAAGGCCAGAGTGTTGTGACCGATGACGTCCTATGGTCGTACACACCGCACTACTCTGTACTACATCCGTGTCTCCTTTACATGCGCAAGTCCCAAGGTTCCTTAATGTTTTACTTTACCTACAGACCTAACATGCCTCCATACACAAGCTTTTCACTACCAAATATCTGCACATGAACATCGATTACTCACATTCACAAATTTGCACAATTAGACGTAATGCCACACGCGATGACTTCTACTCAATCGATGTCTATAGCTCAAGCATACGAGCAGTAACACGACTCGCACACAGCTTCAAATGCCCCGATTGCCGGCGTTGAGCCAGAATCGCAGTCAACGGGGATATGGCCCCCATATGTCGGAACAACGATTCGCCACCATCTGCTGTGCCACAATCAAGACGTGCCGAGAAATAGGTAGGTGAGCCTCGCCTTCGACATTGTCACCGCCAACTTTCAGCCAGTACGCTATGCCGTGCATAAAGTGATCAGTTGAGCAGACAGCGTTTGGACGCGCCACGAATCGGGGATGTCGCATCGTCTACGGGTTCCTGCCCGGCCACATTTGCTGGATTTGCGTACGAGGTACGTCTAGCTCTCCGAGTTGGATTTGACCCCTGCGGACCAGCTGAACCCCAGATGCCCGACAGTCTCGGCCAATATCGCTAATGCACAGAGTTATAATTATACGAGCCATGCATGTCAGCTCATACCTAGGTACTCAACGGTAAGTGGCGTTGTCGCAGTCTTTACACCTATACCGAAGAGGGATCCTACCAATGTCATAGTCCTGTACGGGAAAGGACAAAGCAGCATGCCCAACGGCCAGGAGTATGGGCGTGCCATCAATGTAGCCAAGTCCAAAACCTTCGACTTAAAACAACTGGTCATCGAACAAAAAGAGACCGAGTCCACACGCGCAAGCCGCTGAATTCCTTTTGAGGCTCGGTGAGCAGCTACTTGGCATCTTCCAGACCTAGTGGCGGACGACTGATGCGAACTTGGATGATTTGCCGCCTAAAATCGAGGAACAAGAGGCAGCTTTTGGCCCCCATTCAATAATACCCAGTATATAGGATGCTTCGGCCCCCGCGAAGAGGACTTGGTCAGTCTGTCTTTGGACGAATTGGACACACATTTGCAATCTTCAAGAGGTGAAGGATCATGCACGTAAGACGCTGCCGCGCAACGGTATAAGCCAATCAGTAACCACCCGCTGTCACCCTAAAACAAAGTATTAGCGGCCGTTCGGCTACTAAATCTTTGACTTTTCCTCCGGTCCCCCATACGACCCTTCCCAGCTCTCTCCTACTTCTAGTGTTAAATTATACACAATTTACATCCGCTTTTATTCGACTTTTCGTGCATTCTGTAATTTGTCATCTCACGCAAGAGTCTACTCGAGTTGCTCCCTTGATTTTCATATCACGACGGAAGCAGCACACGCATCGGTCGTCTACCAAAGCCATGGCCGATTTATGGACGATACCAGCAGGCCAGCCTCCTCCGGGAGTTGAACCAAACTTTGTAGACCCTCCCACGAACAAGGAAATCGCGGAAATCACGTTATCAATCTTGATTGTTCTTGCGGCCTTCGCGGTGGCAATACGATTCTACGTGCAAACACGCGTCACGAAGAATGGTCTCAGCATGGAAGATTGTCAGTAGATACACGAGAAGAAATACGTTGAATCAGCGTTAATCTTGCTTGTTATAGTCGCTCTCATGCTTGCATTAGTCAGCCACAACAACCTGGTCTTCTCAAGCACATAGTACTGACGAGTACCCAGCCTATGAATATCGCATATACGGGCATCATTATATGGAGTTAGTATCTCAGCTCGACGCTGATCTTGATCAGGCCTGTGCTAATGAGTATTTCTGCATATTAGCTTGTGAAGTTGGCATCATGGCTCGGCACATTTGGGACATTCCTCTGGCGGCCAAACTCCAGCAAACACACGTATGTCGAATATCTTCAAGCACGCTTCTAACCTTCCTCTCTCGTTCTTTCCTGAGAATGGTCCAAAATTCATTCTGATCGCGGCCTGACTAGATACTGCTCGTGTTGAATACGCTTCCGCAACCAATCACTGGACTCGTCAAAATTTCGCTGCTGCTCTTTTACCGTCGCATCTTCCATCCGAACCGCGTTCTGAGACATCTCGCAACTTTTGGCATTGTGTTTGTGTCTGCTTTTTACATTGCATTCATCTTCGTATTCGCCTTGGTCTCGAATTATGTGGTGGTGATAGATTTATCACTGTTCCAAGCTGCCGTCAACGTCCTCACGGATATCTGCCTACTCACCATGCCTATTGCTGGCATTGCGAATCTGAACCTATCGCGGGGCCGCAAGCTCGTCATCATGGGTGTCTTCTCGACCGGTATTGCGTAGGTTCTTGAATGCAGAAAAATTCATGATGGGCAAGTTCCAGACTGACCTCTTCCAGTGCGATTGTAATGAGCTGCTTGACTCTCTATTGGCGCAGTACAATTCCCTCAGGTGCAGATCCCGACGAGACCTGGGCTGCTACTTCGAGCTTTACAGTATCGTGAGTTTCATTCTCCGTGACAAATAAAAGAGAAAAAGGCCATTGGCGGGGGCATTGAGTAGTGGCTTACTTTCCATCTGACAGGCTGGCCGAAATCGATATTGGTATCATTTGCGCTTGCCTACCGGTCTTCGCACCACTACTTCCCAAGATCAGTCAATTCGCAAGGTCCTGCTCAAGATATTTTCAGTCCAAGGGAAGCGTATTATTCCGCAGCAGCCGAAGGAACGGGGACACATACCATCAGCAACCTGACGGTCCCTACGGCTTCGCACATAGCGACTCGACCCAGAAGGCGAATGAGCACCTGGAGTCGTCAGAGATGAGGGCAAAGACCCCGAGGAGAGGCGTAATGAACTGGTTCGATAGGTCTGTAATGAGGGAGACAACTACAGGTACCACCGACCATCGGAGCACAAGCGACTGGAGGGATGGAGTATAGGTGCATTGTTGATTACATGCAGGGATCGCCAGCGGATCACGACGATGGCAGATGTTCAGAGCATCAGAGGCTAAAAGCAGAGTGGTTGTGATAGTCTTTTTTTCGTAATCAAAATGATGGCATTAGAAGAAGCATCTCAGAAGAACAATATTGCCCCCTGTAAGCCCGCTATAGCGACTACTAAAAGATCCGTGCGCCCACTGTAACTTGCCCAGTGAGCGCTCGGAGTCGGAAGGGACCGCTTTGGCTAAGACTTGATAAATGCTTGGGATATTCCTCAGCTGGAAGTCGAGATTTGGGATGGATTCAGCCATTTTCTTTTCATGGAAGACCCAGATCGCTTCAATGCCACAGTCGAGGGATTCATCCGTAAGCATGGTCTTCTGAGAGAGGAAAGAGGATTTCGTGGTCGAGCAAGATGTAATATCTTCTCTTGTTATGATGGAGGGAGTGTGTGAGGTCTCTGATCTCGGCTAGAAGCCATCCTGGAAGTTACAGTTGCTTGATTTTTTTTTAATGTTTTTATCTACACGCTGGAGTCATAATATTGCGGCGGGTGCTGCATTTCACGTGCTAAGAGGCGCTTCCCGGGGTTTTTAGCACATCTTCCTTGGAGGAGAACCTTTCCCCAAAGCAACCACGAGTTTTTCTCTTGCCTTTAAGGTCTCAATCATACGCTATGATAGATTCTTACTGCGTTTTACAGGCATTTCAGCAAGTAGAGTGAACTTTTTGTTTCCTTTTTGGAGGAGCGTCACTAGTTCCTTTATCACACGAATTTCTTGATTTTTCTTGCTGTAAGGTTTATTGCTTGCTCCTTGAGCTTCTTGACGAAAGCCGCTCTGGCTATCGAGATTCACGAAAGCTTTGAAAACAAATCTAATATAATTTTATCTGCCCGCAAAAAACCCCGCGCTTTTATCTCGAACCGAGGGTTAAACGCAGAAAACTGTGTCTCTAAGCATAAATATAGCGTGTATTGGTATTATATTGCTAAATCCTTATATAAACAAGTCAACACACCGGACGTCAGTTCCAGTAATCTTCGTACATGAATGTCTATACACTTCACTGGTGAAGAGGTATTTGTGCATCTGTTCAGGCTAAACATGCCACCGTGTTGCGGCCCTGTATGCTCTGTACGCATACTTAGACACCTTCCGCGGGCTTAGACAATAGAATTGGGTCTCGATCACCTGCTTCTCTTGGTCGTGTATGATGATCTCATGCCTCCCGGGCCCAGGCAAGGCGCGCCGGCTGTTGGTCGCACAACTGCACCATTGTCATATTGATCTACCAACAACTTGATGCATGTGGAGTAAGTGGTACCCAGTCTGCGCGTGCTTGGCTATCCAACATACTCCATAGAGTACATGGGTAGGTGTTTGCCCAACTTGGAGCTCTTTTCATCACATCGAATGTGGGATATATACCGCTATGCCATATCGCAAAAGTGGGAGCTCCGCACTCAGCTCAGGCTAGTGCGGATATATATCGCATGCAACATCGAAATATATGCCTACACCAATTCTATAAACTGGTCAACATTCTTGTCTTCTCTTTGTCCTCCAATTCTTACAACCTTCCAATATAACCTTGATCCTTTACCATTGTCAATAATGTCACTGATCGATGTTGCCATCATCGGCGGAGGTCCTGCTGGCTTATCTGCCGCGAGTACATTGGCTCGTCAGCTACACACGGCGGTGGTCTTCGACTCGCAAGTCTATCGCAATGCCAAAGCTACTGCCATGCACATGGTGCCGGGCTGGGAGAACAGAGACCCCAAGGACTTTCGAGCCTCAGCCCGGAGCGATATCCTTGCGAACTATTCCACTGTTGAGTTCACCAACGTAGGAGTGGCCACGATCGAGAAGCAAGACGATGCCCGCTTTCTCGTCTCTGATGTCGACGGCAAAGAGTGGCGCTTTCGCAAGATTATTCTCGCTGTGGGATCGTCGAACATGTTTCCGTCCATCGACGGCTATGAGCAGCTTTGGGGCGAACGAATGTAGGCATCTTTACATGCTTCTCCTCCTCATCCTTCATGTTCTCATGAGGCGCATATATCTAACAGAACGATTTTAGCTTTCACTGTCTGTTTTGCAAGGGATATGAGGACCGCGGCGCGGCTTCAGCCGGTGTTCTTGCAGTGTCTCCGCTTGTGATTCCTCCTCTCATCATCCACGTGGCTATGGATGCTGCTCAGCTTGCCGATCAGGTGACGATCTACACGTATGGCAACGAAGATTTGGCAAAGCAGCTCGGGCCCATCGCCGGCGCCAAGTTCAGGATCGAGTCACGACCAATCAAGAAACTTGTCCAGGAGCCCGGATCCAAGTCTGCCACCATCGAGTTTGTCGATGGGTCCAGCAAGAACGAAGCATTCTTGGCCCACAGCCCTCAGACCGCTGTTCAAGGGCCGTTTGTCGATCAGCTTGGGCTGGCTTTGACTCCAATGGGAGACCTCCAGGCCGATGCGCCCATGCATCAAACGAGTGTACGCGGTGTTTTCGCCGCCGGCGATTGCATTACTCCGTACAAGGTGATTCCGGGGGCCATTTCGAGTGGTTGCAACGCAGCCGTGGCCGCCAGCGCTCAGCTCCACGCCGAGAAGTACGGGCAGGCAGCCATGTTCTAGCTGAGCATACTTGGAAGACCATCTGTAGAACAGAAATGTCGATAATATGTTGCGGGTTTCATTTTTCTGCACGAATATGATCTGATTGGGACCGTGTGAAATAGACCCCAGGGAGCCGCGATTATTATTTCATATGCTTAGCTCGGGGACGAGCGGGAAGTAAGCACAAAGCGATCTTGGTCACATTTACCGCGGTAGCTATAAGGTCCCATATTGAGAGTAAATACAAGACTGGGTGCAACCTCAAGCGCCATGTCCGATAGTAACAATGAATTCTTTTTCGTGGACTATTCATGACAGGTCATTCGTGTCAAATCGCTGACTGCTACCTAGGTCCATTGTTACGTCGATTTTGGATTATATCCAACCCAACGTAATATTTTTGTTTTACTTGAGTTAATATGCGAAGGGGAACCGGAACGAGGAGCTTGAGAAGAATTCTGAGTTGATTTTATAAAGCTACAAAAGAAAGATGCTGAAGAGCTGTCTGATATACCCGAGCAGGTGGCCTGCGGTGGGTACTATCTATGTCAGTGCGACATCTGGCTAGCCGCTATTCCTGGTTTCCGATATGTTATGCCTATGACGATGCTGGCTTTTTGTTGTCTTTCACGTGCTCATACACCTTGTGGTCGATGTAGGTGTAGATAGTCTTTATACGAGTCTTCCCATAGTCTGCCGGGACTTCCTCATAGGTTTTCCGAATGCGGATGTGCGCGACCTGGTGCTGTTTGTTGGCGATCTATTCAACAAATTGTGTCAGTAATTTCTCATTTTGGATCGTGTAAGAGCAACATAGAGAGTTGGATGTCCCGAAACGGATAATAGGAGCAACTTGAGGTATCTAACGCCTCTATATAAACAGTGGACAAAGCCGTATCTGAGTCAAAACTCGGAAGACATGCCATGGATGGAAAAAATAACGTTGAGTACTAACCTGGACGTGGGTCATCACATGCACCGTCGAATGGTCTTCTGGATCGGCTTTGCTTGTATGTGGCGGATTGCTAGCAATGGTTCCGCGTCAGTTGATATTCTTGCACACTCAAAGGCTGGGATGAATGTTTTTACAGGATTTTCATAACCTCGAAAACGGAAAACTCATCCTTCCCTGCTGCAGTCTGACACGCTCCAAATATGCCATCTGCTTTTTCCTTATAGCTAGGCGCCGCATTTTCAGACCAACAAACGTATGGTGCCATTTTAAAGTTGGAATAAAGGTATTCAAAAGGAAGTATTGAATAAAATCGACTTGGCTGTCTCCCGCACGAGGGACGTTGTGATCTTTTTGAAGTCTTAACAAATCGAATAAGCGACCGAAATGGCTGTGAGAAGACAGAAAGAGAGAAACCTTCCATCCGCAATACGCCCTTTATACACGATGGCAGCAGCCCTTCTCTATTCCGAGGGATATACTTTAAGCCTGTTGTTGATAAACCAACATCATTCAGGAGGGAGCTGAATCATTGGGAAGACAAAAGAGCTTAGGAATTTTGATAAGTCCAAACATCGAAATACAAAGAAGATATGGTATTAAATAAAGTTACATGCTATAAACATGCACCCTTATAAATAGATAACAGATGTTGGCGCTTGAACAGGGACACTGGGAAGGCAAAAGAGTTGAGGAATTTGAATGAGTCCAACATCGAAATACAAAGAAGATCTGGTATTGAATCAAGCTAGGTGCTATGAACATGCACCCTTATAAATGGATAACGGATGTTAGCGCTTGAACAGGGAAGGCTGAGTGGAACCCAGGGTCACAAAAGGACCATGCCTAAAGATGATTAATTCACGTGTAGCTAATAGTTGTGAATAGATCATGGTCCTGGCGCATAGTGCTATTTACGTTCGTGTGAAACCATGGCAAAGTAGTTGTGACAGTATATTCAGGTATATTCTCGATGAAAGCCTAGGTAGCTGCTATCGTGGAGCTTCACTTTTGGTCTGCTGGCGCAGTGGGTAGATGTGAAAGTGGTTCAGAAAAGGGTTGGACACCCGGTGTTCAATTACGGGTTTTCTAGCTTTGTGTTAAGCACACTGCTGTAGCACGGCGAGCGACGGTTGCTACGCGCCCAGAGCATGTCATGGTTGCCCAGCATGAGCTTTTCTTATAACCCAAAAGATATGCGAGCCACTCGAACCGCCTCGATAATCGATGAGGAGAATAAGGAAGCCAGGTCCCTCTATCTAGTCCGGCCCCATCAATCGTTTGCGTTGACCCATGATGCGTCGCTGACAAGCTCTGCAGCTACTGCTCGCTGCTCTGGGTCAATAACCAGCATCCTCCGGAGGTATTTTCCCAGCTTTTCCAGATCTTGTTCGGTAAATTCTAGTGTTTCGCGCGGGGATTTGCCGAGCATTTCACTCGGGGATTCATCGAAGTAGTGCCTCTTTATTTCTTCCTCAAGAGGGAGAAAGTAATCGGTCCAGTCTTTTTCGATAAAGTTAACATGGTACGCATCCATCGCCAAGGGGGACTCACCTTCGGGTTCTCCGAGCAATAGCCCCGTTGCGATCCCCTCGCGAATCCATTCTGCGGGTATTTTAGCGCCAAGAACTGTGCAGTGCTGCGGTATAAGTTCTTGGTTGTGGCCAGCATCGAAAAGCATCCGTCCAAGGACGACCTCGTATAGCTTTAGAAAGATTAGCAACCTGAATTGTAGCCGCTACTGCTCTCCGTACCGTGCACCCAAGATTCCAGATGTCGACCGCCTCTGTAAGAGGGCGCTTAAATACTAGTTCCGGAGGATTGAAACCAAGTACTGTATCTATCGTCTCCGGTGGGCTCGAATTAAAAAATGCTTGCGCACAATGCCATTGTTAGTGTCCCAAAATGAACCATGAACAATTACAAAATGACTTACCCGAGCCGAAATCCACGAGCTGAATGTCGCCAATATCGAGGGCGAACGCCGTGATGTCGTACTCCAACGGCTCCACGAGATACTTAGGAATCCCTTTTTCAAGGGGAGAGCCATCCTTCCTGGACATCTCTCCTGTCACGGGAGACTCTGACAAGAGCCCCGCTATAGCCGTCTCCGGCAGGCGGAAGAGAATGTTACCCGTGTGTATGTCTAGGGCGGATCAGGTCAGATAGTACATCTTCTACATTCAGCGAGGCGTCCTCACCTCCATGTGTCACCCCACAGCTGTGGAGATAGGCAACCGCTTTGACGATTTGGCCTGAGACGTGACGCGCAAGATCAGCCTTGAGACGCTGTTCTGGCGATATTTGTGCAACATGGAATAGCGTAGGTCCCAATGGCTCCATTACCAGGCAGAGATGTTGTCCGTTTGGGCCCTCGTGAACGAATGAATCGAGAAGCTGGGCAACATTGCTGCAACCGGGATGGGAATCACGGTCATCGTTCGCCTGGAGGTGCTTTAGAACCTCCAATTCATGGTTCTTCTTTGTTGATTCGCTGGCGTCGACAACTTTGATAGATACAACACCGGCAGTGCTAGAGTCAAGCATCAGAAAGGACATGATCAGCGACGAAATGGAAGCTCACAGGTGGTCTTTTGCTAGCCAGACGGTGGAAAAACTGCCAAATCCAAGCTTGTTTAGAATCTCATATCTTCCATCTTTGAAATAATCCCCAAGATGGATAGGATGAAAGCCTCCCGCGCAGTATCGCCTATAATCTTCCGCCGGTACGCCAACGTTGTACTGCTTCGTGTCAAGCATTGCAGAAGAAGAAGAAGAAGACCAACGAGGGTGGCAGGTGCGATAAAGGTGCAATAAGAAAGGACTTTGATGGAAACGAATCCTAGTGAACAGCCGATTTGGTCGCATTTCTTGGTTTATATGTAGGTAGTTTCGTCCTTACAGAAGACGAACAAAGAATAAAACACCAACATGCTGCAGGAACGAGTGGCTGGCAGCTACCCTCCCTCCCTTGGGATGCCGCACGGACCAAGCGGACGTTGCCCTGAGTCACTCACCGATTACCAGGCTCCTTATCGGCGACGCCCAGCTTTCGGCGAGCGTATCAAAAACTGTCATGTAACGCTCAGATGCACGTATTCCACCTTGAACGATATACCGTTGAAAACGCAAACTTCTATAGTTTACATAGCGTGATGAGAGGGCTGCAAATTTCCGTATCACACGTTGCTGAGAGAACGGTCTATTTTCGCCAAGTAGACATGCCCTGTGACCGCTGGATTAGTACTCAGGTACCTAAGGTTAGGTGGGTGACCAATGGGGGATCCCCGCGAGCCCCGGTGTTGTATGTTTTTTTTTATTTTATAATCGTCGCTATAAAAAGCTCACTAGGTAACCTAGCATCGGCGATAGTAGGCGCCTTGTGGGGAGTATGCGGAATTCCTCAGGGGAAAAAAACTTGATACTAGCTCTTGGTGCTGTCTTGCGTACGTCCTCCACCTCATCCTCATTGACACTCGTCGCCAACCAACCAATCGCACCCGATTCATCCTTCAGAAATATCCTTGCACATACGGCGAACTTGCCGCGTGCGGTCAACTCGTACTTATTCCTTCATTCCTGATCTGTCCCCATTCAGCCTCTGCAATCATCTTCTCTACTCCTTTTCAACACACACTTCTGTTCCCTGCTAGCAGTCTCGAGACTCATACCTAGTCATGGAAGCCCCCAAAGTATCGCCGTACTGGGGCGAACCCACCTCGTATCTAAAGTATGTTGGTCACCAATACTCCTCTTCGTGCCAACCACTACTAACAAGCTCAAGCTTTTGCGAAGAGGTATTCTCAACCGGCCCACTCGACTGCCCCTATCAGCAAAGATGATTGACTCAAAGCTTGTTGTTCTCGTTAGGACTACACGATCACCCGATATGTTGCCGAGTTCATTAATACACTAAGCAGCCTCACGTACAGTAAGTCGATCAACTCTGCTGTTTGGATGGGAAAGCCAAGTTGACGCTGAATTGCCCAGTCGTGTTTGGCGTCTATGGCCTGTGGGCTATTCGCCATCAACCCAAGCTCGCGTCTCGCTCGATATCATATTTCGCATTGATGGGGGTCGGGGCTTGCTCTGCTGGCTACCACATGACTTTGAAATACCACACCCAGATGTGTACGTTTTCTCGTTCCTGGCCCGTCCTCTCTGGATTCTAATCACACCTCCTAGCGGACGAGTTGTCCATGCATCTCTTGATCACGCCGTTGATTTATCGTCTCCTTGCATTCCAGGCAAGCCCGCGCTACACGAAGCTGCTGGGGGTCGTCCTCGGCGCGCTGTTCACGATCGTCATGGTCACGCACATGGTTCTGGACGAATTCCTGCTTCACGCCTCGACATTTGGTCTGGGGGTCTTTTTGATCCAGACGCGCACATTGAAGATCGTGGGCCAGATCTCGAGTCCTGCCGTCAGCAGAGTGCTCCGCAACGTTGCAATCCTTGGCGTTTGTAAGTTTTCCGGGAGCGAGTCGCAAGCATTGCTAACGCCACAGTCTGCTTCGTGTTTGGGTACTGCATTTGGCTCGTTGACCGTTACGTGTGCAACTCCTTGATCGAGTTGCGCCATGTGGCAGGGCTGCCCGTGGCATTCCTTTTTGAACTCCACGGCTGGTATGGTATCCCTCGACGCTTTCCGTCCCACGTTACTCACGCGTACAGGTGGCATTTCTTTACTGCGATCGGTGGATATATCGCCGTCGTCGTTGTGGACATGTTGACGTCAGGCGAGCCACTGAGAGATCCCGTCCAGTTCATTGCTTCGCCTGTTCTATTCGCAGCAGAGCTCCTACCTGGAGCCTCGCGGCCAGCCAAGAAAGATTGAACAATAAAAAGCGCTTGGCATTGAATCAAAAGTGAGTTCAGGTATATGGATTGTACAGAGCATCTCAACTTGTTGCTACAGTCAGTTGCCGAGAAACGGATGGCGACAAGTGAGCTGTCCTAGGGGTGCTAATCACCGGTGCTGCAGGTGTACAGTGTAGACGTTCTCGTCGTATATGGAGTCGTAGGCTACGACTCGTAGCCGAGGGCGTTGTGCTCGGCGTCCCTCACTATGCGCAGCGGCAGCGGCAGCAGCTCGACGCCGGCTCCGGTGTAGATCCAGGCCACCTGTTACCCCGCGGGCTGCGCGCGCCATTCCCATCACGATGGTTAGCCGTTCGACTAATCGCGGGTGGAGTGGAGTGCTGTCCTGCCCATCTCGATATCCACCATGACCTGCCCGCTATATTCAGCTGCAGATGGCATTTCAGCTGGCTTCACCCAAGACGGTGTTTCCAGTCGGAGCTGAGAATTGCATTTGGCAACACTCCATGCCATCTGTGTCGATAGTGCGCTCAAACTTTGTTGAATCCAGCCTAGCGTGGCGTGACAGTTTCCAGGGCTGGCGCTCTAGACGCAGGGAGCGCCGTCCACCATCGTGGAACACAAGCCTATAGAGGGATGCTGAATGGCATGGCAGAGACACTAGCTTGATATCCCACATAGATCTAGAACTCAATCATGCTTCAGCCATGCTCGTGGTTGAGAAGATGGGAGGAGCCGAGAGAATACAAAGGACAGCTATTTCCAGCATTTCTCATGACTGCCAACTCGGAGACCCATCTTCAAACTGCTTCAAGACTGTAGTGATCCCCTCTCTTCTCGAATTGATTCATTCACCATGCCGCAGCAAACCGCGCCGCCCAGCGCCATAAAAGTTTCCTACATCAACGAGTCCTGGTTCGACTTCAAGATCTCCGAGAGCAGCCCTCCCGTCTTGCGGGGTTGCGAGATCGGCGAAGAGTTCAAGCTCAGCGACGTCTCGCCGGCCTCTAAGGAAGTCCTCATCGAGCTTGAGCAGCTCGCCGACGCAAAGAATGCCTCCGCGTTCCTGACTTTCGAGTTTGGGAGCCAGAAGCTGATCGTGTGGATCCATCTGGACCCCAAGCTCAAGTTCGCCGATATCAAGGTAAGCGGTCCCAACGCTCTGCGAGAATCGTATCCATTACTTACTCCGTATAGGCCGGAGTTTTCCCAATCGATGAGCCTCTGGCCGCGGATGTAGTAGAGAAGCTTGCAACGGGGCAAGTACAGCCAGAGGAGGTTGGATTGGGCGATCGACTCTTTTGGTCGGTGGAGGACGAAGAAGATGGCGAGCGTTTCGCGGGTGTGCGTATACTCCTCCTCAAATCCATGGATAAAGCTAAAAAGCTTACCACTGTCACAGGCGATCGTAGCAGCACAGCTCATTGAGATGGATGGGAGCGAGCCCGAGTCTACCTTTGCTGCGCAGGCTTTCGTTGCCATCCGGGATCCCGTCTTTGCAGAGAAGACACCCATGGCTCCAGAGGTCCATTACGACGATTACAAGCTCTCGGCGGGCAAGTTTCCAAAAATCGGAGAAGCCGTCCACGAGAACATGGTCATCGCCGCCCTCATCAACGCCGGCGTGCTGGAGAGGGGCACGACGTACGACCAGATCCTCGGCAAGTGGTGGGGCGTGGACCGGCCCGACGACTGGGAGTTCATCCGCGGCGTCATCTGGAACGACGACCCGGCCTGCTCCTTGTTCTTTGACGACGCGAACAACAACGGCAACTTTGGCACCGGCATCAGTTTCGGGAGCGACTACATCATGAAGTTCAAGTTCCTGTCCGACAACATCATCTACCGGTCTCATTACGAAGATCTCCAGTTCCTCCACTCCATGGGCTGCGCGACGGGCGAGGAGCCAGCAGAGAGCAAGAGGAAGATCATGCTCTGGGTGGAGACCATGTACAGGCTGTCCGTGTCTGACGACGTCCTCCCAGAGCATCCGATCAACTCCCGTCTTGGAAGCCTCTTCAATGATTCGACCAAACCTCGAGGATCGGATAGCTTTAGACGCCTGCTCATGGGCAACACTACGTCCTATGCAAACCCGAAGATCGAGAGGCGTGCCCTCGGCAGCTGCTTCCACGTCATTCAAGATTCCTTCGCCGTGGGGCACTGCCAGCGCCGACTCAAAAACCCGGAGGACATGATCACTGTGACCCTAAAGAGGTTCATGAACACTCTCAAATTCTGGGAAAAGCCCATTCGTGAGTCTTGAGACCCTGAATCGAAAGGATAAACACTAACTTGTCCATAGGCATCAAGTCGTTCCCCAGGGGCAAGCCGGGCAGGTTCCTGGAGATTCAGAACTTCCACGCTTACAGTGGCCAGGACGAGCATCAGCATGGCCACTATGACGAGATACCGAACGGGGAGTACCTCGACCCATCGGACATCAGCAGCTTCGACTGCATCGTCGGAGCGAGAGACGCCATAGAGAGATGTTCTCAACTCGCAGAGTTCTGGCAGAAGCGGACGCGATGGGACGACGGGCCCCGAGACTTTTTCGACAAGGAGGTGTTTGTCGTAACCAAGGACACTACCAGAAGCAATATTGACGTCGATCAGTCGTTGTGGAGGCTTTGACGTGGCGGAAGGAATCATGCTCGAGTGTGGTGAGCCCGCGGGCCAGGTCCTCGTAGTTGTCGTGGTCACCTTGGGTCGGTGGATCGAGATTAATAGACAATATTAGATTCATCTCGACGTCGCTAGGAAATATATTCCCGTTTTGGTTTCATCCATCTATGTGTCTATAGGTGTACTAGCTATAGGGAGAGGCACTGGGGGCGGAACACGAATATTGTCAATCAGGCTGGCTATTATGATCTTTTAAGTCTCTGCACCTGGGTTATAACAGCTGGACTGTGCCTTTCTTCTTCTTCGTCTCTACAATAATAGGAATGAACTCACGTTGAATAAATAGCACAGGAGAATTTGGAAGAGTTTTTTTTTTTTTCCAACATTCATTTGAATTAACACAACATCCTCTTGAGTGGTAGATTTGCAACTTTTGGACAAAGCATATTCTGTTGTTCATGCGGAGTCTTTTGTAAGTAACGTATACATAGAGGATAACAAGATAGAACCAAGAGTCGAACAACAGAGTTCGGACCAATTTATCGCTCCATCTTTTGAAATGTTCCTCTCTGCTCGCTCAATCTCGATCGAGGTCGCTCTCTAAGGGGGATCCCGTGTTCCTCATGCGCTGCATGCTGCCTCCTCACATACCGATCGCATTTTGGACATCTCCGTGTGCCGTCTTCTGTGGTTGCAGCAAACCACGTGCCGACAGACATCCCGCCATGGGGACTGCCCACGATATTACCACATACGGGATTGCCACAGGATGCTTCTGGTTGTTCCTTCCATTCCTTGCGAGGTCTTTCCGCCTTGAACACTCGGAACCATCTGTGGCAGTTATTGCACCGAAGCTTCCCCCGGACGGCAATGTGCCTGTGTCTTCCATCCCTCTCCGGGCTGCCGCAGTTTTCACAGTGACGAGAATCTGCAAGGATGGGCGGAGCGTGAATTGCACATTCCAGTGGCTTCCTTCTGAACCTCACTCGACAAGAGGTGCAGCGCCACTTCTTGTCGGGTTCAAATAACAATTTCTTGTCAGTGGCCGGACCTATACCACAATCAAAACATTTGCGCTCCTGGTGGCTTCGCTCATGCTTTCTATGTTGTGCTGGAAACATGACGCCAGCTTTCGCGGGGTTCTTGGCCCGAAGCGCCAGGTAGGCGTTGGTCAAATTCTCTTGCTTCTTCCGATATTTTTGCAGCACGTAGCATGCTGGGCATATCAAATCAGACAGGGGATTGAAAGACTCGGAGCGGTACGGGTTGACACTTCTCGGGATCTCTTGAGCACATTGCGCATTCGTGATCGCCTTTCCGGCCGAGTGTGCTGAGGTGTGCAGATTGACACGCTGCCCAGGCGTGGTTCATGCCTTTGAACATTGTCGAAAAGTGCCAGGACGAAGGTTTTGGTCGACACATCTGTTTCACAGATCCTCCTTTGATAAGTGACTCTTTCGATGCAATCTTCCAGGTTGAGCTTCTCCTGTGGCAAGTAACACGGCGTGCGACTCCAAATGCCATCTCTGGCAGTGGATGAGACGACATATCGGCAAGCCTCTCTAGTCTCTTGATTCTCAGTCACATCGGTGTCGCAGCCATAGCGCATTTCATTGGCTGGGGTACGTGTAAGGTAATGGGGGGGTGTCAATCAGGTGTAGGTATTCAGGCACTGGATGGTGAGGAAGAGAAAAGGTGGAAGAAATGAGATGGAAGAAATGAGAGGGAGCTCTCAGCCTGAAGCGACAGTTACCCGGTAGGTAGGTACAAATTACAGGGATGGGCACTGGAAAGCACAGACCATCCGTGCATCAGAAGGTCCTCACTGCTCACTGCTCACCAAAACATTCTGTGGGGGCGGGCACGAATACTCTGTATCTGTACAGTCACCAGCGACTTGTTATAAAGGTATTATTACCAGCAGTGCTTTCTCAATGTGACAGGATTCCTCGACTTCATCCAACCCGGAACTCAGTGGGCTAAAGACGAGAAGCTCGATCACGCTGTGTAAACCTCGAGACTAGCGCCTGCAGCTCGGGAATACGCGTCCCCAGAAGCTCCCGAGGCGACGCGGTATACTTTTTGCACAGATGCGCGGCAGCGGCTGTAGCTATCCCGTGCTGCGCGCCGTTGCCCATAAACTTGTTATTCGATCCAGCAATGCGAGTGACACTGATGTGCTTGCCTGCCATCATCAGATTCGACATGTTGACAGAGTAGAGACTGCGGAGCGGTATATCATAAGCTTCGCCGTCCCTCTCGTCCCATCTCCAATCTTTCAGACGAAAGTCATATTTTTCGTTGCCGGGATAGTGCAAGCAAAATGCACCGCCGTTCTGAGCTACCGCGTCGTAGAATGGCTTGTGGGTACGGATGTCGTTCTCGCTCAAGACATAGTCGCCTCTATACCGGCGGAACTCGCCCTGAGCCGGGACATGTGCCACCCATTCCAGCTCAAGATTGGCATACGTATCAGGCTCCATTGTCTTGACATTGGAAAAGGTGCCATATATAGCACATAGTAGATGGTCCCGAATGTGTTCGGCTTCCGTGTAAGGATCAAGCCACTGGCCGTACTCCCAAAAGTGCGTGAGGGGCCCTTGCATCCGCCGAGGCACAGGCGCTTCCGGCGAGGAATTCTTAGAGACGACCTGAGGTCCGGGGCCATTTTCTGTTCCTGGCTCCACGAGCTGGCCATTCAGATCCGAGAAGTCCTTGGCGACCTCGAGTGCCCACGGCACGTGGGGGAAAGAGATTGGGCTCTCTCTCATCCGAGTCCGGAAGAACACGGTGTTTCCGTGATGAATATTGTTGCGACTTTCAGGGGCAAGCTGTTCATTATATTCAGATTTCGACTCTTGGCCAAAGAGTGTCTCGGCGCCGGTCAGGAGCCCCAGCACGGCGGTCCCGGATGCGTCGATGAAATTTGAAGCGCGAAGACGAACCTCACGACCACTACGGGCTTCTCGAGCATCGATAGAGGCAATCTTCGAGTTCGAGGTGGTCGCATTATAAACGGTGTGCTCCATGAAGATGGTTGCAGTAGGCTCCGCCCGTAACAGCTCTAGAGCAACCAAGTCCCCCGTAGATGTGCGCTGGGATATCTCGTCGACCAGTGGCCCCTTCACCTCACGAGGGCTGAGTCCGATTTCCACGCTGGCATTTCCGCCCAGATGCGGACGGTTCTGGACGAGTGCAACGTGGTCGCCCAGACGGGCTGCTGTGAGCGCGGCGGCGATCCCACTCACGCCACCGCCAACCACAACAACATCAAAGGATCCCACATCGAGAGGCTCAGCTGGCAAGCCGCGACGCGCTCGTCGCCACGCGCGGGACGCTTCGTTCACGACGTTTGGCGGCGCCGAGTCCTCCAGGCCTAAAAAGATGGCATCGCAGCGCCCGCCAAACCCCGTCAAGTCATGCAGAGCCAATTGTGTCTGCCCGGCTGAGAGGTCCACGGTGCCGCCATACTGCCATGACCAGTCCTGGCCATCCGCTCCAAATTCCGTCTCCAGAGTGATGTCGTTGATGGTCAACGTGAACCTTCCCGGATGATGCTTCGGCATCCAATCTTTGGCGCGGACTGAGACTTTGTAACTCGCGGAATGATGGATATCGACGGCGGTTGTTGCGTCAGCGACCGGCGTGCCATTGCCGTGAGCGAGCAGGTACGGAGATCCCATTTGTAACTCGAACTGGGAGTCTAGAAGCCACCCTCCATAGTGGTCGAATGCCTCGGCCTCCACCAAGACACCTTTCGTGGGGTAAGAGTCCATGGTTGTTTCGGTCCTAAAGGTATATGACAGCACCACCAGCCGATGGATGGAGACAAAAAGAGCAATGTGAAGTTGCAAGCCAGGTCGTTGTTTTCAAGGATCAGAATGGTATAGCGTTGTCGGAATAAGCCAGCATATGGCATAGTTATATGATTGATCAATCCCTCCGCGGTGACCGAGTGTGGGTCTAATAAAAGGTGGTGTCACCGTGTTTCGTTTCTACCGAGGTTTCCTGTCCGGTTCGATCAATTATTAGTGAACATCCTAGGGCGCAGCGAACGGAAGGTCGGCTCATCTAGTGCCTCCGGTCGTATTGATCGGAACGGGGAGGAATAAGTCTAACATTCCCGTCAGGCATTAGGTGCATTTGTCGCATCTAATGGCAGTCATAAGAGAAAATTATTTGCATGAAAGGTAGCAGAACGCTTGAGGTTGCTGCTACTGTCATCTTTTGTACAGCGTCTTAAGCAGCGACGCTTCTAATTGTCAATATTTGTTTGCGGCCAGCAGGACTGATGACTGCTCTCCAGACCTTGGTCATGCCAGAATAGCGGGCGCCGCCAGACACGGCCGTTGGCCCGGGGGATCGGCCGGCCAATCGGTACAGTTCATCAAGATGTTGAAGCGTACCCCTGCAAACCGAGTATAAGCATGACTCTAAACTAGTATTGTCAGCTCAATATAATCACGGCGCCAAAGTTATAGTCTTCCTATTCCGAACAAGCTTATCTTCACCGTGGGTCTCGGACCGTTAGCGTCGGTACTGACCCGTCCGGGGAAATATGGGTCGTTCTTAGGCAATAAGATAGGATGGGTATCGGATGGCAGCGAAAACCGGGTATCATATTCCATAAGGTTTATAGATCGTACGTGCGGAACAGCCACGAGCAAGCAGCTCGTCCGCGTTTCGCACATGACAGTGATCGTATTCGGAATTCTTACAAGCTGTATTGCAGTCGGTTTCAACCATCCTGGATTTCCGGTCAACCATCTCGTCACCGCCATCGGCATCTTCGTCGACTCTACCATCATCCCGATGGGCTGCACCATCATGTGGAAAAGGCAGTCCTAATCGCCGTCGTCTTTGCGCCTCTAGTCAGCTCCGTCGCCGCCATCATAGCCTGGCTCCTGGCGGCGAACATACACTACGGCGAGGTCACTACCAGCAGCACGAGTGAAGTCTATCCTCTGGTCGCTGGGAACATGATGTCCCTTTGCGGCCCGGTCATCTTAACACCACTGTTCACATTGATAAAATCGCAGAACTATGATTGGGAAGAGCTAAAACGCTTGAAAGTCGATCGAGGCACTCTTGATGAGGTACTCGGGTAAAATACACCGCCGCACACCGATAACACGAGTTCCAGCGCTGTAGAAGGACCTGTCGAAATCGAAGAAGGTATCCTGGAGTCATCCCTCAGAAAAGCTCGTACAAAAGCCGCATGGAAGCCGCATGGATCGCAGTGTTTCTTTGCATATCATTTCTGATACGTGGCCGATTCCCATGTAGGGCAGTGAATACGGTAGGTTTTCCTTCTGCCTGAATTCCCCAGAAACCATGCAAAAAAGAAAAATAAAAGCAAAGAAAAGGAATAAAGGAAGAAGAAAGAGATAGAGAGAGAGAAAAGAAAAGGGCTGAATTCCAACGCTTGTAGTGTTTTCTCCAGACTTCTTTAAGAAATAGGTAGTCGTCTTGTTCCTCTGGGCGTTCTTCGCTACCATCATGATCACCATCACACCGATTGTTGAGGGTTGGCGCGATCTTCGGGACTTTTTCCACGCCATGGTAGGCACAGAACGGCATCGTATCGTCCAAGGGTTGGTTTCGGTGTCTGGAAATGCTGAAAAGGGAGTCCGAGCTGGGAATGAATCAACCGAAAAGGGTCTGTAACGCATCAATATGGACTGTTCGGTCGCGTGGGTATAGGTCTGTGGGCTACTGTGACTCGTGGGTTCGTGGAATGAGTCTCCAGAAGCCGCGAGGCAGATCCTCTGTCCTGTTCCACGCTTCCAGAGCCTCGATCCTCTTTTTCCAGACAGCGGCCTTGTTGAGCCACCACTGCACGGCGAGCTCGTGGCCCGGGTCGTTGTCCTTATACAAGGCTTGATTCTCGCGTCGTCGAACAATCACCCTGGAACCAAGATTAAAACCCGAACTCGCTGAGTGTGCAGATATGATCGGATCGCTGGCTTACTGTTTGCAAATCCTCTGGCACTCCACGGAGTCTTCAAACATTTGACGAAACCGTATGCGGTAGGTCGTCGGGTTCAATCTCTTGTCGTTATCCAAGGCGGTTTTCAGATCTGGGTTCTTGGACTTTTTGCACGAACGTCTGCTCGCCAGCTCGAAGATCCGGGACTCGTTGGCGTCGTATCTCTCGGAGTATATTGGATAGTCGTCGGCAAGTGCGTGATAACACCTATTGTTATACCTCACGTCCCCCGTCCCACCCCAGTCCATGATAAAAGTGCTTGGTGAGTATCTACTGTCAGAAGTGGTGGTGGTGGTTTCTTCGACGACAGTGTCGCACAATGAGTAAATGTGCTTTCGCAAAGACTTTTATGAATCCAGAAAGACTTGATTGACTGTCCTAAATATTGCTGCCTCGGTTCGGGGGGTGTATCAGCTATCGCAGTACAACCTAAAATGCCATACCACCCAGTCGCAAATAAGGTGCACCACATGCGCTACTCGGCAAAGATAGCCTTCAACAAAGAAGGAAAGGCTCCAAAAGAGAGTAGAATTTCGACTTGATTCTATTTTGTACTCGACTTGTAGAAAATTGACGCGGTTGTATTGCTTGTATACGACTTGTAAAAATGCCCCGGCCTGGTTAAATTTTAACAATAATCTATCAACTATTGGGCTTGAATCGTGACGGAAAACGTTTGTACTGGGCTGGTTACCGACAAGATGCTCTTATCAAACCATCTAGAATCGCAGTCGTCTTCACTATGGTACCAGCATGCACCCATCTTTCCTTTGCATGCAGACCTTTTCCCTCTTGACCTAGGACTGCGGTAAGTATGCCCATTCCATGGGGTAATGCAGAATCGTACCAGAACGGAAGGGTTTGGGGCTCGCCCGATACACCGCTGCCGTGGCTTTTGCGGCGTTGGTGGCTGCCTTGAACAAAGGCTCCGCCGGGGACAATTTGATGGCGGGCCGCCGCCCCAAAAGCTTGGGTAGTTGGAAATGGAACGTACCCTCTGCCTTGAGTTGTTTTTCTAAGATGGACAGAAGGTCGTCTTGAATGCCCTCGACCCGTTGAGATGGTACTTTCCTGGACTCTATCTTGACTTTGCAAGATGACTCGCCACTCTCAAGCCGCAGTGAGCCGAGGCAGGGCCCTGGACGTTTTTGACGGGGGGCTGGCTCGTTTGCTCTCTCAACAAGTTCAAGAACCGCCCGTTATTTGTGACGGCATCACCTTCAAGCTCGGGATGAGGACACCAGGCGGCTCCACCTTGAGCCACATGAAACCCCAGAAATTTGTTGAAGCTTCGTCGGCCCGGCGATGGTAGCACCTTCAGCGCGCATTGGGAATACTCGTGGTGCCGATAAACGCAGATTCCTCATCAGCGCCGGCCGCCAACGGGGCCCTGCCGTGCAGCTGGGCTTTCCTTGCATGTGCGAGAGCAATCATTCCTGCGGCAACACCCGATTTGATGTCCAAGCTACCTCTTCCAACGACCGCAAGTTGATCATTCTTCTCGTTTGAGTTCTCGTTTGAAGGTTCTGCAGTGTTTTCAGCAAGACAAACGGAATCAATATGGTCATTGATCATCAAGTTGCGCCCGCTGCCGGTGCCGGCTACCTTGCCCACCACCAACGGCCGGCCCTGCTTGGATTGAACCCTGTATCTCTCTATATCTCGGTGTTGCAGCCAAGCCTCGACAAAATCTGCAAGGGCCTCCTCTCCGCTCCCGGAGGGCGTTGACAAATCAGGATTGGTGGACTCGAACCGGGTGAGGATACGCGTCAGCTCCGCAGGGTCGTCACTCGTCACGTCGTAGGGCTCCGTATACGGCCGTGGACCCTCTGTGTTCAATAACACGACGACCGAGTCTTTTATTAGGCCGACTTCCTTGCGATAGGAAGTCACGAGATATTTCAAAGCCGCCAGTCCAGCAGCGCCGCATGGGCCCGACTCCACGCCGTACGCCTTGAGATCTTGCACCGCGGAATGAGCTTCAAAGTCGGAGATTGTGACGCTGCCATCGAGACAGGCTTTGAAGTCGGGCCAGGCAGAATGAGTGACTGTGCCACAATTGAGTCCGGTCATGATCGTGTGCGATGTGGTGACTTGTACACTCGAGTTTGCACCTGCTTGCAGGCTTTTATACAAGCACGCGGCGGTGTCGGGCTCTACCGTCATGACCTTTGACGGCACCGCTCTCTCGTGAGATTTGTAGTATCGAAGCACGGAGTGTGCTAGGGATCCCACTCCAGCAGGGCTAATAACCAGATCGATATTCAGGTCTCGCTCAGCTATTTGATCGTCAATCTCTCTGAAAATGGTAGAGTAACCTTCCACAATCTTTGCGGGTACATCTTCGTAATCCGGAAACGAGGTATCTTGGACCAAGACGCCGCCGGGGCAGGATTTTGCTTCGTCGGTCGCCAGCATGACAACCTGGTCGTAGTCTCCAGGCCCAACGATGACTCTGGCACCTTCTCCAGCTATTGCATCCTTCGTGTAGTCGTCCAGGGTGCGCGGGACAAATATGCGAGCCTCGATGGAGAGCAGCTTGGCCATGAAAGCAACAGCTCTGCCGTGGTTGCCATCGGTAGCAGCAAACAGGACCGAACCATTCTCCCTGGCTTTCGAAGCCAATGTGTTGATGCCACAGTCTAGGCGCAGCCCTAGGCTTGTAACAAGGGCATAATAAGCGCCGTATGATGCGCCGAGGATCTTGAAAGATGGCAATCCAAAGCGGCTGCTTTCATCTTTGATGTAAACGCCCTTGATTCCCAGATCTGCAGCTAGTTCGGGCAGGGTCACCAGTGGTGATGGCACGTAGCCGGGCAGGTTATGGTGAAACGTTGTGACCGCAGACAAATCGAAAGGCGTGAGCCTACTGCAGTCGAGGTTCTCTTGGAAGAAGGCAGGTCGCCGCACAGAAGACATTGTATTTCGTATCGCCTACCTATGGCCCTGATGGAAGTTGGTAATTGGCATAAACCTGCAACGTCTTGAGCGCAAGCTTGCAAAGGGATACCCTACAGGAGACCCTACTTGTGTGGATACTATTCACGAGATAAGTGCTCTCTTTGGATGTCATTTACGCCTTTCGAATCACGCCTTGCGGTGATAAGAAATCGAATCAAGCGAAGTCTTTCACATCCATTGAAAGAGGAAACTTTCCGCTTGAGAATCACGACTTTCAGACGAATCGCGGTGTTGTAGAGAGCATCGGATGGCCGATCTCGCTTTGTGCACCAGAGGGCTCCTACAGGGTCGAGGGACGCGTACCTATAATGTATGATTCGGCGACTAATATAGCGCAGCTCCGAAGGCTGCATACGAAATACTGTCGATAGCCGCTTAGGTATCGCGAATCAGAAAACTTTGTGTACTTGCAATACAAGCCTCCGTTGTCGGATCGCAATGCGTAAGACGCGCAATATGTGCGTCCATAGCAAATCCAATAGCTGATGAGACTCGTCAAGTGCGACGATGCTAGGTTAGAAGGCACAAGATCCGGAATGCCGCATTGAGTAAGCCGTAAAATGTGTGGCGGGCGCCACCACTCGTCGCTGACAGGGACCAGCTGCCAGCAATGACGTACCTAAGCACCCTCGGCTCTTCACTCGTTGTGTACGGCACTTCAAACTCACCATCGATCAGTGAAAAACGGAGCTGGGAGAGCATACCTACGTGAATCTCGCACCCTGAAAAAAGCAATGCCTATTCCCTCCTCTTCGAACCCCCAGGAGCCCAGGGGCCAGCAAGAACCCCAAGCGCTGGGACCCAGGCAGAACATGAGGACCGGCGCCGCCGCCGCCGAACACAACGGCACCGATAAGCCGACGGGCGCCGGTGTGAACACGGGAGCGGGGACGACGCGGGAGAAGACCGAGACCGAGAAGGAGGCCGACCGCCTGTACGAGGAAGCCATGGAGGACGAGTATGCGAAAAGGGAAGGAGGATCTTGAGGCAGTTCTCCTTTGGCTAGTCATTGGCAGAAGCCGAGTGCTTCTTGGCATGGATCATGAGATGCGGCAGTTGATGCCAAGGAGATCTTGGCCTTTTCCCCGCGCCCCGTCATGACTCTGTGAATGCCAATGTTGATGAGAGGATTGTGGAGAGCGACTGTTCGCATAACAAGTTCTTCATCACACGATCGACAAATCCGGGGCGATGAGTGAGGTGCAACACTCTTGGGAATGGCAAAAGGCTGTGACA
The DNA here is from genome assembly GCA_023510015.1 of Pestalotiopsis sp. LF_19_12. Lineage (NCBI taxonomy): Eukaryota > Fungi > Ascomycota > Sordariomycetes > Amphisphaeriales > Sporocadaceae > Pestalotiopsis > Pestalotiopsis sp. LF_19_12. The sequence continues at coordinate 94,776 of JALYBT010000083.1, read as the reverse complement.
GATGCAGAGTGCATGGTGAACCTGCATATGGGAGAAAGGCAGTTTTGACTCAGACCAACTATAACCACAGGCCGAGCGCCGGTCACCCGAACCAATGATTGATGCCATGATATATCCGTATAATACATGATTCATTCCAGGTGTTTGCCGAGACCACTCCAAGACATAATCTGATCATACGGACTGTTCTGTCCAAGTTGTTGCCGAGAGATATGTCGACTTGAAGGTTGCTACTTCATAATGGTGATACAAGAAAAGCACGGAAGATCCTGGCTTTGGCCTGACTCGCCGATATGCCTGTCGGCGGGACAAGAGGGGACCCCCCATCCATCCCTCCCCTTCAGCAAAACGCCCAAGACACGCCTCCCGTTCCCGCAGGCGCCTTAGACTGGCCAAGGCTACATTAAGGTATTTTGTCGACGGGACCTTTTGTAGCTTGTTCAGAATTGGCATCCTTGGTATCTATCTGGAAAGCCAAAAATCTTTACAAACGAGGCGGACTACAAAGTGTGGTGATTTATCTGGATCGCAACCTTCTCGTATACGCTATACTACGCTCCACTGTATGAAATTCCTTTTGACTGTATGAGGAGGGAGCTCATTCGAGGCATGTGCTATGAAAGAAGATATCGCGCAATCAACAAGTATCAGGATCGTCTTGACAATCTGAAATAGTGCCCCCGGGTCGTCGCTTCTCGCGCTTGCGACACCCGACGCCCATCATGTTTTCAGCTACTATGCCAGATTACTATTCTTACAGAATCAAGATATTATACCGATAGGCGCCCAAAAAGTTAAAACACGCAAGCTGGTCATGCAAACGCTACTGCAACGGCGTGTCGATCCACGTTTGTTAGTGGAGTGCTGGTCGTGGGCTAGGAAGACGTGCAAGCGAAAGTGGATAATGTGTCTGTCTGGTGTATGAATTCAGTCGACTTGAATGATTATGGTAACCGAATATGGCGGAATTTTTCGGAGTTTGGTTCTCATTATTACTATCTGAGGAAACAAGCAAGCATTGACTGATTCAAGAGAGGAGCGAGACATTGTGTATATCGGAGCCTCGTATTGGAGAGAGAAGCCTGGAGAATTGGATTCGTGAGGCGGCATGCCTGTACGAAGTAGAGAAACCCCCATTTTGGGATGCTGCTATAAGACATCGTATCATACCAAGGAATTGCAGCTGACAATTTGCAGCTGACGATATAACGATGATACAGCGTCCTTCCTCATGTGGTGGACTGGGGTGGATTCCTTACAATGCGGTACGGTGTACCGCTGCTCGGGTTCAGACATGAAATCCCATTTACCATGTCGGTCCCGTTGCCGTTTTGCCAAGTATTCACGGAGTACGGAGTACATCCGCGGCCAGCTTTGACGCGCTCAAAATCTGTGCGATATCTCTTTCTATTTTTGAGTGGTTTTAAAACAAAGACGGCGGGAAAACTTGAAAGAGAACCATTTGCTTCTAGAGGCAGACTAACCAAGCCACGTTTTACGACCTCAGTAATGTGATGGGCCTTATGAAGCAGTTTATAATCCAACATGACCTGCGAAAGATGTAGCGATTCGAGGATGTGGCAGGCCGCATCCGTGTTCAAGCACTTTACGGCTACTGCCTGGGCGCTTAGGTACGGGTGATAACTGAGCCGACTTGGCTGACCGCGCAACGCAGAATGGAGAACGGGCAAGGATGGATACAGTATTGCTTCTGGTCCTGATCCCTGGAGGGGAGGTCGTGTTAAAAGTTCCCGAATCCACAATCGACGGAACGGACTTCAGGGATGCGATGCACGGTTCCCATTCCTTCACCGTCCCGGGCGCTCACCACATCCATCACGCATCAGCCAACCCGCCAAGGAGCGTGTCGGTGTCGAGAGTATGGCGGACCGCGCCAACTGAACCATTTCGCACCCTCGCGCGCGCAGCCCTATCGGAATGGATCGGGAAAGCGGCACGTACTCGTCGTCGTGCGTACGCGTGTTCCATCCATTCTCCGGGAGAATATTATTTACAGATAAGACATCCGGACTTGTGACGCTGGAACAAGGATGGATCGGCGGTCCGCAACAGAACGAGTCCGGCGGCGCGGTAGCAGTGCGCTCCATCCATTTCAGGACCTCACCCATCGCCGCGGCGTCGGGGCCCGAGGCGGCGGGAGCCAATTGCGGTGATTGCAAAAAAAGGGTCGTCTCGCAGAAGACAGAGCCAGAAAAGCAGGTCTGGCATGTGTCTTACGCGAAAGCAGCATTGATTTGCGAACTCGACCGTTTCCAGACGAGTAAGGACGTGCTGATCAATGTGAGGAGTGATCAAAAAATAGCAGCGCTCAGGTCACACAGCACAGCACCAAGGCATGTGCTAACAGCACGTAGTGTGATGGGACCAAAGTCCGGGTATGTGATCAACCTGATGGTTTTGATGGGTCCGGAGATGGAGGGTCTCGCTCGCTCTCCTCATTCCTCCAGACTCCCCAAGTTTTCCCAATCCTCCAAAGCAAGCAGGAGGTCCCATTTAATTCTCCAAAGCGCGGCCTGCATGGCCTGGGGAAGGAGGAGCAGGTTCACGATCCATGCGTTTTTGGCCCTCAGTTTTATCAGGTTCCCACTGTAACGAACCCACCTTGTGGCGTGTGCTCAACCCAAACGACCAAGAAAACCACGAAAACTGGGAATCATGGGGAGAGTAAGACCGAGACAGCCCCGACAACGCTCAATCGCGAAGGCTGACAGGCTGAGAGCAGGCTGACGACCCTCTAAAAGTCGCTGTCGACCCATTTCTTTGCGATAACCTTAGCCCTCCACTCCCCGCATGATTCTAATGCATCTAGGGATCAGGGACGAATTCTTGGTCGCGCAGCTGTTGGTATTTCGTGGGGGACGGGGGAAATGTTGATTTGGGAAAGAAATTTTGGGCCGATGACGATCACTTGCTAAACTAATGAAACTCGTGGCAGGCAAGAAGTCGGACTACACTTCCAACGTCCAAACCGCAAACTTCGAGGTTGCTTTGCGCGAATGTCGGCAATCCCACGAGAAAACTCAAAAAAGCCAGAGTGGTAAGACGACTAATTCCCGCGATCAAACCCGTGCGAACCGCAATACATACACTTTAGATCTGTCAAAACTCTCGCCGAGGCAACTCTTTCTTCGCCTGCGCCGGTTGATGAATACGGATCCACCGAAGCAGCGAAGGAAGGAAGTTTTTTAAGCTTCCTCAAGCTTTCCAAGACACCAGAGGACGACCGGACCGTCACCGATGTGCCGCGCCAAGGCCCGCCAATATAAATGCTTCACACACGGGTCTCTGATTGCTTCGATCCAGCGTCAAGCCACCGGTGTCATGCTTGCTGCAAGTTCGACTTTTTCTCTGCGTCCCAAGCGGGGCTGCCTGTGGTTGCTTGCCAGGAACGTTTCCTTACTTGTCGCCCATTTCCTGCCATTTCCTTGGTCTGTCGTGAGGCTTTCGAAGGGATTAGCCAACGGAATTCCCAGAACGGATAGTGTCGCCGATAGTGGTGCCTGGGCATTCCTTCGTCAAGAGAAATACTCGGATCATGCCACATGCTCCATAGCCAATGTTTCAAAGCGACCTGTTAGTTAAGCCGGACAGCGTACACTTGCTGCCTCGGGTAACACACCGTTTGTCCTTTTCTGCGCCCCTCCCACTTTTGGCGTCCTTTCACGACATGACCCTAGCCCCGATGTCGAATGTGTGCCCACGGCTACCCGAACTGGGGGTGGTCAAGGGCAGGCCCCCGGGGCAGGGAGAGGAGGGAGGGTTGCCCAGCTCGCTTCGGAAAGGCTCGAATCGTTGGCAGCATCTGCCATATGGCAAACACCACCAGAACAACCCAATCCTCCCGCCTCTCCCGCCCAGGGAGTGCTGCAACTGCCGTGGAGAAATGGCCCTTGGCGAGCGGAAAACCCAGGGGTGTCGTCCGAGGCTATGAGGTCATCGCCCTCGTGAATAGATCTTTTGGTTATTTCCTCAAGTGCCTCAAGTGTGAGCAAGCAGGCATTCTCTGCGTGCTAGTGTGCGGAGGAATTGCCATGCCTTACCTACCTCACTTTGCTTTGCATGCCATGTATGCAAGTATGTACCATACATAATACACTACTACTACATTTTTTGTATGGGGCTCCCCCGATTCAAAATCTCACTCACTCATCAACACCCCAGATGCAGGATTTGCTGCAGGCTAAGCTAATTAGCTAGCCCGAGGTTACCATTGTCCTGCAATGATTCGGGCGCCTGTCGAATGAGAGGACTTTGCGCACCCTTTGTGATCAGCGCTCGACCCGCCCGTAATCCCTGGGTAGTTGGTATGACTATTATCTACTCGGACGATGGGGGCTCCATAATTCGGGGGTGGCCTATTATCCAGTAGGACTTGGTAGGATGACTCGCGAGAAGGGATATGCATGCTACCTACAAACAGACACATGCTACCGTTGGTTTTGCTAGTATTATTTTTTCGCTGCTTGCTTGCTGTACCTGGGGGTGGGAAAGAAACTACCCAATTAGCTTGACCTGGGGTTTGGGGAACCGAGGAGAGGCGGCGTTTGGACCCGATGGGATTGTCCTTTGTCAGCGACCACGAAGATTTCTATATGAACCCTCGACGATCCTCTCCACGGCCATGTGACATGTGCTTGTGTCTTGCCTTTCATCCCTTCCTCCCCTTCCCTTCTCCTGGTATAGAGGGTTTGACAGTCTTGAAGAAGCACGGGCTGCTTTGTAAAAACAAATTGTCTGCTGGGACCTCAAAAAAGTTGGCTTGACCACGGACATATACAAGAGAAAAGCAGCGCTTTCGTCTCTATAATCGCTTCCGAGCCCAGCTTGTGCTACCTTCAAGATGGCGCCTCCCAAGTTCATGGGCCTTAGTGGCCGGCCGCTATCGCTGGCCGTCTCGACTGTGGCCACTACCGGTTTCTTGCTCTTTGGATACGATCAAGGGTTGGTCCCTCGCACCCCCATGATCTCATCATTGTCACCTAACTAATCATTTGTGCAGTGTCATGAGTGGTATCATTAGCGCCAAGCCCTTCAACAACATCTTCGAGGCGACCCGAGACAACTCGACCATGCAGGGTACCGTGACGGCCATCTACGAGATTGGTTGCTTGTTCGGCGCAATGTTCATGTTGAGTTTTGGTGATCTCCTCGGTAGACGCAAGGGTATAATCATGGGTGCCATCATCATGATTCTGGGTGTCATCATCCAGGTCACTGCGGAAGCCGGCGCGACTCCTCTGGCGCAGTTCATCGTGGGCCGAGTCGTCACTGGTGTGGGCAACGGAGTCAACACGGCAACTATCCCTACGTACCAGGCCGAGTGTAGCAAGACGACCAACAGAGGTCTGCTCATCTGCATCGAGGGCGGTATCATTGCCTTTGGTACCCTGATTGCCTACTGGATCGACTACGGCTGCTCCTTTGGCAGCGACGACCTGTCGTGGCGCTTCCCCATTGCCTTCCAGATCTTCTTTGGCATCATTGTCATGACCATGTTCTTCCTCCCCGAGTCGCCCCGATGGCTCCTGACCCACGAGCGGTACGAGGACGCCGAGAAGGTCATTGCCGCCCTTCGTGGCTACGAGCAGGACAGCCAGGAGACCGCCTGGGAGCGCGACATCATTCTCGACTCGATCCGTGCTTCCGGTGTCGCTGGTGCCAAGAGCACCCCCTACAGCGCCCTGTTCACCAACGGCAAGACTCAGCACTTCCGCCGCATGATGCTCGGCGCCAGCTCCCAGCTCATGCAGCAGATTGGTGGTTGCAATGCAGGTTAGTAATTCACTGCCATCGGATATCTCGCCAAGTTGTATGAAAACTAACTCGTCCGCAGTCATCTACTACTTCCCCATTCTGTTCGAGAACTCGATCACTCCTGGCGACCACAACATGGCTCTTCTGATGGGTGGTGTCAACATGATTGTGTACTCCATCTTCGCCACCGCCTCGTGGTTCCTGATCGAGCGCGTCGGTCGCAGAAAGCTGTTCCTCTGGGGCACCGTCGGACAGTGTCTCTCCATGGTTATTACCTTTGCCTGCCTGATTTCTGGCAGTTCCAACTCGGCCAAGGGCGCTGCCGTCGGGCTGTTCACGTACATTGCCTCGTTTGGCGCGACCTGGCTGCCGCTGCCCTGGCTGTACCCGGCCGAGGTCAACCCCATCAAGACGCGCGCAAAGGCCAACGCCGTGAGCACCTGTACCAACTGGCTGTTCAACTTCCTCATCGTAATGGTTACACCTATTATGATCACGAATATCGGCTGGGGAACGTATCTGTTCTTCGCGGCCATCAACGCTTGCTTCCTGCCCGTCATCTACTTCTTCTACCCCGAGACGGCCGGCCGGTCGCTCGAGGAGATCGACATCATCTTCGCCAAGGGCTTCGTCGAGAAGATGTCGTACGTCAAGGCCGCCAAGGAGCTGCCCTTCCTCAACCAGGAGGAGGTCGAGCGCGAGGCCATCAAGTACGGCCTCATCGACTCGGCCGCGCACGGCGGCGGCATGAAGCAGGTCGGCGGCGGCAGCATCCACAACGCCCCCAGCGACAAGGACGACGACAGCAGCAGCCCCGGCGCCGGCGGCGTCCTCGAGGCTGGCGGCAACGAGAAGACTGCTCAGTAAACAATAATACAACAACAACTATACACACTGGAGGCTATCTCGGTATAGATCATATGGTTGGACCCGCATATTTCTGGACCAATCAGCTATCCCCACTAGTCTTCCTCGGAAAGCTTGGCACTGCATTGCCAGCTGGTGTGCTCGCGCATTGCGGTGCACCTTTTCACGAAAGACTTCTGGTATTCGAGATAACCTGGAGCATTTGACGTGGAGGATTGGAATATAGATTGGAGAAATTATAGGCACAGATGATACCCTTATGTTGGAGTGGAGGACGTTTTTATTATGTTTCTTATGGCACGATATGGTTTAGAGGGGCTGTCGCCCTTTTCTGCTGAAATATGCTCAAACCTGGGAAGCCATCGATGTGTCTTGTACGACACTTCGGAATAGACTTGAGAAAGGAATGATACAAAATTACCACAACATGCGACGAGACCATAATCGTGAATCTTTCCCATACTTCGTGACATTTGTCAACAACGCCGCGCTCATTACTGTAGTACCGTACAAAGTTACACGGATGAAGAATGAACATGGTCTGTAGTCGCATATCCGCGCACACCATAACGTTGGCGAGACCCGGCCACCACTACCACCTCAAATTACTATTCGCCAATGGGAAAGATGATCTCACCTGCACACTAGTGTCTGCTGACAGCAAGCCCATGCACATATGAAAGCCCCAGAATTGCTGCTACTACGTCTATGATCACCCCTCTTTCATCAACATTCCTATATGCATCCCTTTCTCTTCACTTCTTCTTTTTCCCATCTCCCAAAAACATTCGATCTCCTCCTGCAACAAGGCATCTCGCATCGCATGCAGGCACCGTGCGCTCCCCCTTCAAGCGGAGTCCTTGACTCGATCCGGTCCCCACCTCCGGAACGTGCCCTGATTCCACACTTGCACCACCAAAAACTCCGCCTCAACCTGCTAATTACCCACCGCAGCAATAACAGATCTCGTAACGACATGCTCTTCAACAACAACCAATAGCAGGTCTTGTGGTCTAGTGGTATGATTCGCGCTTAGGGAACACCCTGAACATTGTTTGCGCGAGGCCCCGTGTTCGATCCACGGCAAGACCCTTCTTTTGCATTTTTTGCAGAATTCACATGGTATTTTTACTTTTTTGGTGGAATGTCTATCCTGTCTATTGTCTCTTAAGTTCTGAGTAATACGGATTATCAGGTGACATTATTGTCATGTAATGATATGGTGTGTTTATGTGCTGTATCATTTTTGTTGTCGCTCTTTCGACGTTTTTTGTTCTACATTGACTGGCTCCATTCTCTCAAGCATATGTTATTTAGCCGGGACAAAAACTTGTCGAAGCAAGAACCGGGCTCTCTGAAAATCTGGTCATGTTGCAATAACCATCGTCTTATTCTTAAGCCGTTTTTGACTATTGCAGTATTGTATGTTACTGCGCCTACATGGATGATGGAGCCGGCCATACCCTATATCAGCCAAAGAGTCACCGGCCTGCAATTGCGAAGAAGCCAAGCCAGTCGTGCAATCACTTGGGAAAAGGACCCAACAATGTGTACAGATTTTGTTCCAAGGCCAGGAGATGATTTATCCATTGATCTTATTCATATGGCAAACGTCTGGACAGCCATATCAACTCACATTGCCATTATACTCGACTCGTTCACCTTATGAGAAAGCCAGACCTTGCTTTGACACACAAATACCTAGCTAGGTGACTTGGGGGAAAACAGAAAACTTTGCCCCATAAACTCCAATCCAATGCAAGATGCTCAAGAGAGATGAAATTATTTCCACGCCTTGATGCAGAATGATGATATCTTTTCCCTGGCCGCGATCCGGTTGAGATCACGGTTCGGTTTGTTATAGCTGTGCTGGGCTTTGTTGTGCTGTGCTGTGGACTCCTCGTCGCCCATTCAATATCCCCGCCACGCGTTTCTTCGTTCATTCCATTCAAACCATTCCCAAAACCCAAGACCCTAAAGCAAATGCAATGCTTACGGGCTACGCTCTGCGTCATCTTCGTTATATACCTCATAAAAGACAAGCCTAGTTCTCCTCGTCGTCCTCCTCGATAGGTGCGGGCGTCCTGCGTTCAGTCCTTCTCTTTGGCCTGCGATGCCTGCTGCTGCTTATGTTGCTGGCCGAGTCGTCTGGTGCCAGACTGTCCATGTCGTCACCGCCCCAGTCGCTCTCGCTGGCATCGTCTTCACCTGTAGCCCAGTATGGTCGTTCGTATCCACTACTATCGCCGCTTTGTGGCAGCACATCTATGCGGCCGGCTCGTCGCTGCTGCATGCGCATCATGAGCCCGGCGTTTCGTTCTCGTAGCGCATTGCGAACCATTTCGGCGCGGTGATGCAGCTTCTCAAAGGCGTCCTCGAGTGCCTCCATGCCCTGGTAGATATCACGCTCGACTTCAGCAAGGACGGCCATCTCCAGCTCCTCATCATGCGACACGGCCTGTCGGTTCTGGCCTTGTGCCGATGTAGACTGGAGAGAGATGAACGACGCTGGCGTGGCGCCACGGCTGTATACGCCTGAGAAGGGAGTCGTGTTTCTCGATGCACCTCCCCCTGCATTACGCGACATGCCTGTTCCCGGGCGTGATACTGGAGGCGAGAAGAACCCAGATGCCGGTGTTGGGCCGCGAGAACCAGGATACTCGGCCGTCGGTGTAACGCCATCGTCATCTGCACCAGACCAAAGAAACCCGTCGAATCGACCCGAAGTCAATATCTCCCATTCCTGTGGGCTGATGTCGGCGATAGTAACGAGAACGTCATGGTGGAATGGGTTCTTGACGAGATACATGGCTGTCTCGGCATCGCGAGGAGGCTGGTTCAGGCGGTACATTCGTTGAAGGGAAGCGCCCATCTGCACGACAAATTCTGCGCGCGGTTTGCGTAAATTGGGTGTGGGTGCTCGAATATGCGGCTTGAGTTCCCGTGAGCCCTCCAAAAGCGCGATGAAGTAGGGCCGCTCCTCGCTCTCGAGACTCGTCAAGATGGCGAATGTGAGCGTTTCATCGTCCACGTCCGAAGGCGGCGGTGCAGGTGCATCGTCACAAGAGTTCATCCACTTGTCCACAGCAGACTTGACCTTCTTGGACTGTCGAAGATAATGGTCCCTGAATTCCTCGGCAATATCGGGGTCCAATTGGACGGGCGACGACGGTCTGGGCGGCATGTCACCAAGACGTTCCGCCGCTGCTGCGCTCAAGGTGGCCAGGTCAAAGGGCGGCCAGCTCGGCATTTCCACTCTCCCGCCGACTCTTTCCAAGACTTCTCCCCAGCCGAGACCATGGTGCTCTTCGGGCGTCCGCTCACACATGACACAATGGCATCCCTCTTCGGGCAGGTCTCGAGAAAAGACATCTTCTAGCCTATCAAGTAGCCGGCGAGCTACAGATTTGTGGCCCGTGGCTACAGCCACAGAGCCTTGCTTGTGAATCACAGTCTGGTACTTGTTTAGTAAGTCATAGAAAGGTGCAAATAGCACCTCGGAGCCAGCCAATGGCGGATTCGATGGCCTTGTGCCATTCGGTCTTGGTATGGCGGAGAGGAAGTTCTTGGGTACAGTATGCATCAAGCCACCGTTCTGCAACAGATAGTCAATCCTTGGCACGTCTTGGATATTGAGAGGTGGAGGTGGTGGTGGCGGCGGCGGAGGCGGGCCAAAGTCGCTCATGGGGGTTGCTATAGGCGTAGGACGAGTTGTCGGACGATCTTCCCCGAGGAATACCAAGGGTGATGGTTGTTTCTCATTCGAGTACATGGGCGGCGCCTGAGGGAATTGCGCAGGCACGGTAGGCGTCTTGGGCGAGGAGTCCTGGACGGAATCAGGCGAGTCGTCATCCAGCGGATCAGATCGCCTCGACCTTTTCGAGTCCATTCGTTTCGGCAAAACAGACGTGGCCGCGGAGCGAGCTCCGGCTGTCTTGTCGTCGCTGACAATCGAATCATCGTCGTCCACCAGCTGGACACCAGGAGGCGGTCTGAACGCAGGTGACTTGATATACGTGGCTTGGCTAGATGTCTTGGACTTGACTGACAGTTTCGACTTTTCGTCACGCCGCGAGCTCGATCTTGACATGCCACTAGTTCTCGAGTCTGGCCGGTCTGGAGCTGGGCTATCACTATCCCTCGTCCGCGGCGTCGAAGTCTTGGAGGGCCTCTTCTCCTCGGACATTTCCGTGTCTGGCGGGCTGGGTGGCCGATCGTCCTTCTTAGCACTCGTCTTTCTGATACTGCTGGCACTGCTTCCCGACCGCTTGGGCGACTTGGATCTCTTGCTCGGCTTGGGGCCCAGATCCGTGGGCTCTGGAGTCGGCGGCTCACGCTCCGACGGTCGAACGACGGAGACGTCCTCCTTGCTGTGAGCCTTGCTGAAGGAGGGGTACGGTAGGCTGACCCTGCTCGACTGCAGCGAGCTCCTGCTCATCTCGGGCACCAGGTCGCTCATGGACGACGTCTTCTTCTTCCTCTCATCGCGCTCCCTCTCGCGCTCCTCCTTGCGCTCGCGGTGCCGCTGCTTCTCCTCCTCGGTGCGGTGCCGGCGGGGGGCGGCCGAGGTCTGCGACTCGCCGTCGGCGGCCATCTTGGAGCTGCGCGACTTGGAGGACTTGTGGCTGCTGCGGTGGCGGTGTTCCCTGTCCTTCTCTCGGTCTCTGTCTCTGTCTCGGTCGCGCGAGCGGTCCCTGTCGTCCTTGTCGCTGCTTTTGACACGCTCGCTCTTGGTACGCCGGAGTCGCTCGTCGCTGGCGGTGGCGACGCTGCCCGATATGTCGGAGGGGTCGACCGCCCTGTCTCTCGAGGCGGCGCCCATGGCTACTAGTAGTAGTAATCTATTATGCAGGATTTAGGGAAAATCCGACTGTCGGGCGACTGACTCCTCTCCAGTGCAGCAGCTTCAGTGGCACCTGGCACACTGAAGGCGGGTTGGTTCTAGTTATCGTGGTGGACCATGTGAGCCCAACCGGGGCCCGACCGCTGGTTCGAAATCCGGCAGGGAAGCGCTGAGTTGTCAATGGTCCTCTGAGGAGAAACCGGCGGTCGATCTCCCGAGAGGTGGTCGGGGGGAGGACAAGGGAAGCTGCTCGTGATGTCAACGGCCGCCTAGAATTTTTTATCGGTGCTAAAAAAGGTCGATTGCTGGATTCTGTCGTCGAGTTGGAACAGTAGACAGCTTCCGAACCAGACAGACCCTAAAGCTGCGATTTTGGAGTTCGGAAACTAAAAATGCGGCACGCACACCACTACTGTGACTCTGCATTCGACCGCAGACACACAACACCCTTTCTTGTCTCTCGCTGAGGGTCCGGCGGTTGCAACTCGTTGGCGAGCGACGCAGCGAGTGCTGATTCGATGGAGGCGGGAGCACTTCACAGGGATTGGCAGGGGGGCACTCTTCTAGCGGACAGCCTGAAGTGGCTTACCGTTTCCAATGCCAACAGGCGACAGACAGGGCTTGCAAAAGAGACAGAGCTCGCTTTCAGGCGGGGTCCAAGGTTTGTCCCTCATCTATATTTGGATGCACAGTTTGGTTCACCTCGTGCATCCGACGGAATAATTGGTATATCAAGGGACGATCTGTCGTAGATTTGGCAGAGGGACCAGTATGAATTGCTTGTAGTAGTAAGAAACAAAATTATGGAGTCTTGACCTGTTATTCAGAGTAGGAATAATTACCCAAGAAAGACAATCCCTTGCCCGGTGTTGCAAAATGTCACATAAACTTTTTTTATGCTTCTCTTCGGTCCAGGCCTTAAATTCAGAGCTCCACGAACAAGTTTTCAGACGAACTGGACACTAACGCTATTCCAACGCCCTGAACTTCGTAATTCCCATCCAAAAATGGCGTCATACAGAGGGTGGGAGGCCTTTAAATCCTGCTGAATAGTCCTCCCAGCACTAAAAACTTTGGGCCCGACATGTGTCAGTTTTCAGATGTTCAGATCAGACTAGCAATATGTAAAAATGTCGTGCATACAAATGATGAAACCTACCTACATGTCAGGTAGGTGTTCATGTCTCTGCCATCTAGGAACAATCACTTCCACATCTGCTACGACACTGCTACTGCACGTCCGGGCCCGGCACCAACTCGTATCGCAATCACAGTGCAGATTCTCAGCGCTCCAAACACTATATCGCCCCCACCACCGAACCAAGCTCACCACCAGACTGCTTGCCGCTGCTGGGCCGTCACGTCTAGAAATAGCCAGCCAAGAAGAGATCTGAATTGGGAATATGCCTGCGCACGCTGTATAATTCATTCACGATCGGAGGGGAGCTTCTGGTCATGGGGGAGGACCAAGAAAGTATTCAATACCTTACTCGCCTCCTCCACCACAATGGCATCGGGCACCAGAGTCCGCGATACTTACCGCCTTTTCCCGGCCACCCATCGTCTGTGAATTGTTGATGCTTGCTTGCTAAGCGCCGGTTGGTAGCACACTCGGGAGAAAAGGCAACCATTTCTCGGGTCGAAAGCCTAATGTGATGGCTTTTTCTCGGATGTACATCGTAAAGCATCGCTTACATTTAATATGCTGTAGCTAAATAAATCACCCATCTTTCTCCAGTTGAACCAAATATATACAAGTCAATGTATCTGCTCTTTATTTTTCGTTTGCCCAATCTCTCGATTCCGCGACAAGTTGCCTGATAGACGACGGACACCGGCGTTTTCCAGGAGGGCTTGTCAAGATATCACTCTAAACATATGGCAGTAGAATATGATGCGGAACATTGGTCCTACTGTGTGACCATACACTTTCTACTAAAGTGCCGCCATCACCAGCTGATCACAGTCACAAGGCAATAGACGCAAATTGCAGGTTTCATAATGCCCATTCTTAGGGCTGTCTCTTATGATCCGCGACATGCTGATCCGTAAAATGTCTCGTAACTATCCGTGACACTGTCTCTTCTAGACAATCGTCACACTTTGGTGTGTATTGTTCCCTCTCTCGTATCACTCCCCTCATCACATTTCTCTATGTAATCGACCCAAGGAGTTTTTTTGTCAAAAATATAGGTAACCTGAAATGACCCAATGAATGCACCCCAAAAAAAAACGCTAGGAAAATAAAAAAAGAACCCCGCCATTATAGCAAAAAGAACCCCCAGGCTAGATGTTCAAAATCATAAAAACCGTTTACAGGCGGTCCAGCAGGCCGCGGCTCTCCAGGGTCAGGACGATCTGGTGGACAATGGCGCGGACGCTCTGCTTCTCAGCATCGACGACCATGTCGGGCTTGGCGGGGGTCTCGTAGGGGTCGTCGACACCGGTGAAGCCCTTGATCTCGCCGTTGCGGGCGCGCTTGTAGATGCCCTTCTTGTCCGTCTTCTCGCTGTACTCGAGCGAGGTGGCGACGTGCACCAGGTAGAAGTCGCCAAACTTCTCGACAAGCTCCTTGGCGCTCTTGCGGTCGACCTCGTAGGGGGCGATGGGGGCGGCGATGACGGCGGAGCCGGAGCGGGTCAGCTCACCGGCGACAAAGGCGATGCGGCCAATGTTCTTGCTGCGGTCGTCGCGGCTGAAGCCGAGCTCCGAGGAGAGCTCAGATCGGACGGTCTCGCCGAGCAGGAGGGTGACGGAGCGGCCACCCTGCTGGTTCAGGGTAACCTGGAGGGCACGGGCAATGGCGTCCTTGCCGCTGTTCTGGTAACCGGTCAGGAAGACGGTGAAACCCTGCTGCGAGCGGGGAGGGTGCGACTCGCGGAGCACCTTGACGACCTCGGGGTACGAGAACCACTCGGGGATCTCACGACCGCTTCGGAGTCTGGAGCGCAGCTCGGTACCGGAGATGTTGGCAGTGCGCACGTCCTTGGGGATGGTGTCGATGGGAGCGTACTCGTCGCTGTCGGGGAGGTAGGTCATCATCTGGAAGGGGACGACCTCGATGCCGAGCTCATCCCTGTACTTCTCGACGGCGTACTGGGCGTCGTAGGGGCCGTAGAAGTCGACACCCTTGCTGTTCTTGCCGGGGCCGGCGTGGTCACGTCCGACAATGAAGTGGGTGGCACCATGGTTCTTGCGGATGATGGCGTGCCAGATGGCCTCACGGGGACCACCCATTCTCATGGCCAATGGCAGGAGACCCAAGACGGCCATGCCGTTGGGGTATCTTGGCAGAAGCGCCTTGTAGACACGGACTCGGGTGAAGTGGTCGATGTCACCAGGCTTGGTCAGACCGACGACGGGGTGGATCAGGACATTGGCGTGGTGCGAGCGAGCGGCGCGGACGGTGAGCTCACGGTGGGCGCGGTGCATGGGGTTTCTGGTCTGGAAGGCGACAACCTTGGTCCAGCCCAGCTTGTCGAAGTGCTGGCGGATCTCGGCGGGAGTGTCTGGACAACAGTCACCATTAGTATCGCTTCTTGTTGTGGGATTCTCATATCGGCGAGAGCTTACATCTGAGGTCGACAAAGTCATAGTGCTGGAGGCGGCTGATGGCCTCGATCTTTCCACCGACGTAGAACTCGCCGGCAGTCTTGTAAAGGTAGGCAACAGCAGGGTGCTCCTCGTCACCGCCAAAGACCTCCTTGGCCTCGAGCTGCCTGTGAAGGAAGACGTGATTAGCGGCTGGAGTGGCGGCATAGCTTGGCGGATTGGCGCCCAGAGAAAAACTCACTTGTCGGGTCTGTAGATGTCGTCGATGGTCAGGATGGCCAGGTTGCGGTCGTCACGGAGATCGCGCAGGGTGACGCGCTGGCCGGCCTTGAGGCTGAGCTCATCAATGGTCTCTTGCGACAGGTCGAGGGTGATGGGCATGGAGAAGAGAGCGCCATCGGCGAGACGGTTCTCCTTTACGACGCTGTGATCTCCCTGTTAGCCTCCCGCATTACCAATTGCGCACCGGATTTCTCGATTGCGTACCCATTGTAGTCGGCCTCGTTCATGAAACCTGCGTAGCAACATCGCGTGAGCCTCAATTCGATTCAAATTGCTTCCATCGCTGCATTTCACAGCCTCTTCTAGGCCCCTAGTCGCGGCGACACGAATTTCATGACGACGATGGCGGGGCTCAAATCATAGTGCCCCGCCATGCCACCAACAAAAAAAAAGTGTCCTAGGGTCCCCGACGATCTCGGCAGACAGCAGACGTACCTTCGAGAGGCGAGAAACCACCGTTGAGGATCAACTCGAGATCGCAAAGCTGTCTCTCGGTCAGAGTGATGGCAGGAAGGGTCTCGGCCTCGGCGTAGAGCTCCTCGTGGCGGGGAGCATCGCGGGCGAGGAGATCCTTCAGGATACCGCCGTGGGGTGGGTTGGCCATTGTGTAAGTTGGGTTGGTGGTGTAAGTGAATGGAGGAGTCCGGTAACGATGGTTTTCACAATGCGCCAACAAGACAAGCAGCAATGCAAGAGAGGATGGAGAACAGCAAGGAGGAGCAGATGACGAAGGAGGAGGAGGTGAAGTTTATAAGAGGAAAATAAAAGAATCCAGAACCCGGCAGTGCGTGGAGGGATAGAGGGAGAGAAAAAAAATAATCGCCTATAGTCGAGAATGACGAAACAGCGAGCTCGGAGAAGTAGACTACTTCTCACTGGCTTGTATTGGAAGGCGTAAGACCGCTTAGAGATTGACCCATGGACCCCCCAGACGTAACTGTACAGAAAGTACCTTGTTGTGGCGGGCGGATTGTCCGGGTATTTCCAGGAAATGGTTGATTGAACTACATGTGCTTTTACTAATGCATATTCCTACGGCTACGCTGGCCGGCATCATGATTCTCACCAGATCATACAGACGTTCTGAGGGCCCGAGGCTCGCATGGCAGCGGATTCTTGTGCATATCGAAACCTGGTAGCCAGAAATGCGACTTTGTATCCCTATCGAGGAAATTGGATCCGGTACCCGGGAGCTTTCCTCAGAAAAAAAAATCCACAGAGGCAACAAGATACAAGACTAGCAAGCATCTGCAAGCATTGGTTGCTCTGCAGAGTGTGGAGTTGTTCTCGTTTTTTTCCTTCTGTCCCCAAAAGATCTCTGCAAAATGGCGCCGCAAAATGGAGCAGAAAGCATTGGATGTCGTTTAGCTTCGATGGCGTGCTCAGAGGCTACCCGTAATAGCCTGAGTTAGGACTCGGCACACACAACAAGGCGGTATGGTACCTACCTGTACCTACCTACTGGAGTAGGGAGGTAACTGGGTACCCTAGCCGAGTGATCTTCAATCTGCCCGTCTCGAAGGCAAGCCTGGCCGATTGTATGGTTTGGGCAGCTCGATTGCTCGCCGGCCACGTGAAATCGAACGCAGGAACCGATGCGACAGCGTCACATGTGTGCGAGAGCTGGTTTTAGGGGAGGGCCCCAGAGTATATATGATTGATGATCGGAGATAGATAGGTTAGATAGGTAGCCAGCCTGGGCCGCTCCTCGCCTTAGTACAATCTGCGCAGGTAACACTGAGCTGGATCTGCCCAGGCTTTCTTCTGCCACGGAGATAGAACCGAGCCCATGCAGTCAATCGTTGACAAAGTGCGCTGCAATGCACATCGCCAAGAGCCGCTTCCAGGGAGTCCCACCCACTCAGACTCTAGAGCCCTTCTCTGACTGCAGCAGAGACGCCCCAGGCCCTGGACTTCAGTGGGCTCTCCGCAAGGGTTCCCCACCCCTTCCCGCTCTTCAGGGCCGTTAGCCGTATCTGGTTTCCACTGCCGACAACCGTAACCGTACCGACCTCCGTGGCTGCTCAGTGTAACCGTCCCAGTTTGGCCTTCAGTGTCCTGTATCATGTTATATCATCTCGAACCATAGCTTCCGCTTTGGGACACGTTCGACCTCATATGGAACGTTGGCTTGGCTCTCTGTTGAGGACACATTGCTGCAAGGACGTCTCGTCTTATCATGTAGATGTTGCTTTACTCGATGCGACATTGAGTTGCCGTCGTCTAATGTTGCAATCCTCGGCCGAGAGTGGTTCTATTGTGCTTCGTAGGCTGCTCTCATATGGTAGCGGAAGTCGGGTTCTGGTTGTCTTTGTACTGAGCTTGCTTGAAAGTACGATCGTCAATCATGACACACAGTTTCCAGGCCTCGAGTAGAATCTGATTGCAACATACAGATTGCTATAATCTTGTCGGCTGACTTTGTGATCTCGCATTGCATACCTATTTTGTATACCGTAAAATGTGTCGAGCTTATATGCTCCAAACAGGACACCGAACAGTGAGAGCACATTCAGGAGGCATATAAAAACATTCACCAATAGTAAACTCGCCGATTCGCTTATGCTTATGTTTATATTGATTAAGGATCGTCATAAGGATGAACACTTCCTAAATGGTTCGAATATACGATATAATGCAAGGTACAGAGTGCTTGCGTATTATATAGAGGACCCACTTCAGCCTTCACGTCAAAATTGGCAAACATTGCGATCACAACCATATTACCCGGAAAGATTATGTTTATTTGACATATACCATGACGCGTTTCCATAGAAATTGTCTGTGTGCCGTGACATTCTGTATAACACGTCACAATCGACACAGAACACTAGCATACATCAAATGCTACATTGGGCAATTTGTTTACAATGATCTCGCAATCTGTGGTTCATATTCGCGCCCTTGGCATACCGGTAGTTGGCACTAAACTATTTTGCGCCCAGACTGTCTGGTTTCTTTTCGTCAAAATACTCCGGATCATACAAGCTAATAAGCCGCCATTTTCTTACTGATTTGTAAGCTTTTGATGATAATCAATACCACACCGACTTCTGACGCCAGCCAACAACAACTATTCCAAGCACTAGCTAATTCATTCATCTGGATTAGTGAGACACCTCTTTACTAATGATCCCACTCTGCTCAGCAATCGTCAATGCCATGGACGGTGCCAATCAATTGCATACCACGCGCCGTTAGTCCAGCTCCGGCACGGGGAGGTGATCGACGAGCTTCATCCTCAGCCCGAGCTTCTCGAGCGCCTCGACGGCGTTCCTGTCCCGCAGGTCCTGCGTCTCCTTCTCCGTCACCAGGACAAAGTCGTGCCTCAGCAGCCAGTGCCCCTCCTTGGCGTCGTACTTGGCCGCCGCCGCCCCGTCGACCTTGTCGAGGTCCACGATGAGGCTCTGCTTGACGCCGAACACGGCGTCCGACGTCTCGTAGGGGTCGCCGCGCAGGTAGAGGGCACTCGTTCGGGTTAGTACGTCATGCCTCGGCAGAAGGAACAGCTGAGGGGAGAGAGAGATGGACCTACGTGACCAGTTTGTCCAGGCCCGGCTTGTCAAACATGAAGTGCAGATGCGCCGGCCTCCAGCAGTGCCTGCCGAGGCGGTCGAGCAGCTTGCCGACGGGCCCGTCGTGCGGGATCGGGTAGCTGACGGGCTTGATGGCCTTGAACCAGAAGACGCCATCGGCGTCGCTCTCCATGACGCAACGCTCGCTGGGGCCCTTGTCGTCGCGGTCGTCGTGCTGCACGTCGTAGTGCCCGCTCGCGTCCGTCTCCCAGATCTACATCCAGTCAGTAACCGCGACAATGGGACGTCATTGGGCGTTCATCTTCTACTCACGTCGATCTTGACGCCCTGGATCGGGCGCCCCTCCGTGTCCTTGACGGTGCACACGCACAGCATCGGCTCGCCCTCGGGGTCCTCGGACATGGCGCCGCCGTTGGGCATGGTCGGCGCGTCGTGCGTGTGGAACGGCCCCAGCACCGAGCCCTCGGTCGACGCCGGCGGCTTCGGGTGGTTGATGCTGTCGACGAGCAGCGAGAGGCCGAGGACGTCGGAGAGAAGGATGAACTCCTAATGCATCCGTCGTCTTAGCATTCTTTTCTTGTCCGTCCTGTCTTGCACCAGGACAGAAAGGAGAAAGAAAAACTTACATGGCGGACATCGCTGCTGATCTGGCCGCACCCCACGAGAAAGTTCAGCGCGGCCATCCACTCCTCGGTGCTCAGCCGGGTCTCCCGCGCAAAGTCGTGAAGGTGCGTCACAAGGCGCGACATGAGATACTTGAGCCGCGCATCGCTGCATTGCGCGTTGATCAGGTTAGTGTTCTGGGTGATGTTGTCGATCGTGAGATCTAGCAGCGGCGGTCCATTGTACGTTGAGGAAGACATGGTCGTCGATTGTTGGGGAGGAGTTGCAACGCGAGCAGGTGTTTATTGCAAAGAGATGTATAGATGAAGGAAGATGGAATTATGGCACATGGAACTCAGTACAGGCAGAAATTATATCAAATCAAATACTTTCAGTATGTGGTGGTTGTGTCCTAGCAATGCTGAGGTGATCAATCTGTCATCAGGTCCACGCGCGCTCGTATTGGGTGCGCAGACTGCGATCCGGCAGTTCGATATCGCAGACGGTTTTCCTAGACACGAGTGTGTATAAAATGGACAAGCCTACACCAGCTGATTGAGTCTCCAACCGAGTGTCTATATGGTCCTGGCTGGTTTCTGATATACACTTATCCTACATGTTAGCTCTCGGCGAATCTTCCTTCGTACAGCCGACAATGAGGTTGATGAACGCGTTGACGCGGGGTCAAAGTGCGAGCCGGGACTTCGACGCGGGACTGCGGGGTCAACGTTTGCCGGCGCTCCTGATGACATTTCTCCTCTACGTCAGTGGACATGGTTGGACTCGATCGTGGGCTCCACAGTCGGAGAGAAAATATTGCCGACACAACTTTGTAAGCTTCTATACTCGGTTACATAAGACAGATAGTTGGTTACATAATATGGATACTTGTTTACATAATGAGGTATAGCCTCAATATACTACACACTACTTTCGTTCTCGAATATGACAAGCCAGCAGCTCGGTTTTGTTATATAATCGGTGCTTGACCTATACTTGCGGTAGAGGTCTGAATCCGTAGTCTTGTACAGCTCGTGCTTGACCCGGCCAGTGGAGCTGACCATCACGCACATTTATCATGGTATCGTGATCATGGTGGCATATACCAGTTTCCTGTCGAGTTTGAGCTTTCCATATGCTGCTCTGGGTAACAGTCGAGCAGCGACGGCGCGTCCATGTCCATGCCACCAACGTTGGACCCGCCCGAGAAGCCGATAGGGGCGTCTTGATAGAGGAAAGCCGGTAAGCACTGCCTCGTCAAGAGATTGTTCTCGGAAGGCTGCTCCGACTTGCTGTGGACAGGCATAGGCGTCGCCGTATCCGCGGCGCTGAGACTGCTCGTGATAATGTCCATGCTCCGCCGGATGAGCGTGCATGTTTTGGCACCTGCGGCCAGTGCCCGTAGGAATGTCTCCATTCTCCTGCTCGCAAGCGGCTCGCCGGCTTTGGCATCTTGTACCAACACCGAGGCAGACGTATAAACGCAGTATGCCGACAAATAGGAGATCCTGTCCAGGCCATGCGTCCGTTCAAAAAGCAGTATCAACTTCTCAGCACTATCGGCAGCCTGACGGCAGGCAGCATGATGTACTGCAGACGAGTTGAAAGGTCGGTGTAGGAGTATCGTGGTGGCAAAGTACAGCAAGCTAGCATAAGTCAGCACCAGTCTTTTTGGAGAGTCATAAAAAAGTCCATCCACGACTTACTTCTGGCTCAGTACATGTGGTACTGGACATATATCCGGCACATCATTCGGGTCGATCTTCAGATGATCTGGCGTGTGTGCCCTCCATGAATCCAGCCTCTCCCTTATGGCCCTCGAGGCCACGTCGACATCCTCTCCGTGGCGTCCAGAATAGAGGCAAAGGATGATATCGCTGATGATGACCGAGAGTTTGCAAGAATTTACAAAACATGAAACGATGAGAAACTTCATTGGCGGAAACACGGGGGTTGCAGCATCATCTGAGCCCGATGCTGACCCATCCTCGGGGACCCAAAGATCATGTTCCTGGAAGTCGTCCAATAGTTCGGGATAATGAACCGACGGAAGCTCGGTCATGGCTGGCGTGCGACCAAGATAGAGACTCATTGCCCTGTGACCGAGCGTGAGCATTTCTGTTTGCAGAGCCATGCGATGATGTTTTTCAACTTACTTGTCCCAGAAGTAGCAGCTCCAAAAGGTCCGACTCCGTATCTCGAGATCCTCCGCCTTCAGACTGCCCAGGCTATAGATCGAGCCGCTGCTATTTCGCAGGCCGAGATCGTGAGCCATCCGGAAGGCAATGCCGCTATACGTCCACGACTGTGATACCTGGCCGTATGCGAGGTCCCTCGCGCTCATCTGCAGCAATGCCTGAATTGTCGTGATGGAGCTTGGCTTGTGTATCTCGGCTCCGAGCAGAAGCCTCGCGCGTGCTATTAGCATTTCGGCGATTTTCCTCTCATTGAACCGGGCGGCGTGTCCGCACATGACGTTGAGCAGCAATGGAGAGTAATACTGCCCACCAGTCATCATATCGCCTTTATGTTGTGTCAGCTCAAAAGGTTCTCGTCACACATGGATTAATTTCGTGCATGGTGCCTTACGCATAAACGCCGGGCGATACACCCACATGAACATTGGACCAATGCATGTCCAGTGTATCCTCAGGAGTCTCGACATGAGCTCACGAGGCATGTCGTTCTGTTCGAGACAACGTCAGTATGAATTTGGCACATTGGCTTGATCGGGAAGCGAAAGAGCAAACACCCACCTGAATAGCTGCGTTACCGATGGCGAACTCCTCCCAAGTTCTTGACTCCATGGCATTCGACGTCAATAGCGTGCGCACATCGATCTTTGAGTTCTGCTCATTGAAGCTCTGGAAATTTGGTGATCGGTTACTGACCGCAGCCGGGTCATGCACGGCAGACGTTGCTCCATGGTAGCATATCTAACAGACGATGAGCATTTGATCTTTCAGAGTCAATCGCTGTAACAAAATGGCCTACCTTTCCGCTAGCATCGAGACTGAGGTCAGAGAGCAGCTCCTCCGTCGTGGATTCTCTCGATTTGGCCACCGACCTGCCCAACGCGTATGTAGCATGAGACGTGTCAATGTACGTTCCGGGAAGCGATCCTGAGGCCTGCGCGGCGGAGGTGTGGCCGCCGAGGGAATCTGACGACGTGGTTGGCCTTTTCGGGTCCGAGGCCATCTGGTCCAGGGCCCTCCTCAGCTCGACTATGGTGGCCTCGGCCTCCTGGAGCCTCTTGGCCATGCCGACGATCTGAGACATGGGCGGCGGCTTCTCATAGCGACACTCATCCTGATAGACCTCACAGGTCTTGCACTGAGGTTGCGTGCCATCGCAACGGGTCTTTCGTATCCCTGTCGAGACGCCGTTAGCATTTGGGTTGTGTCAATATCGCTCACTCCACATATTAGAGGCAGATCGACCGTTTCCCAGACATGGGGAAACATAAATAGGAACGGCCGTTGGGCCTAGCGAATAGAGCGTGTGAATGAGGCTCGGAAGTCCGAGAAGGGATCTCGGTCTTAAGATATACGGGTCCGGGGAAGGGACGCGGCGTCGGGATAAAAACATACTGCAATTCTGACAGGTTAGGCCCCGATGAACTCGGGTTCCAGTGCGAGTAGCACGCTGACCTGCGGCGGCACCGCTAGAGGCGGCAGACGCACTTCGCCGGGACGAGGCCGGCTGGGACATGGTTTCTGAGTGCGAAAGCGAATACGAAGTTGCTTGCTGCTCGGCCGTGCCTCTCCGACTCTCGGGCAGCCAGAATTTCAGAGTTGATTAGTGGCCCTAGCAGAGGGGGTGTAGTCAAGAACACGAGAATGAAGACGAATCATTGTAAGGAGATTCGCGATTTCTAATCAGGCACCCTGGGGAGGGAAGAAGCAACTGGCCAGGCACAGAAGCGCTCACGGGAGATTCGAGCGCATCAAGGCAGAGCAGAGCAGCAAATCAACCAGTCCACTGTGTGGCCCCGGTTGCGCAGGCGTCAGGCGTCCAGGCGTCCAGGCGTCGAGAACAGACAGAGAGTGAGCGAGCGAGCGAACACAGCGCGAGCCGAGACCTGCTGTGGTCCTGGAAAACGGGCGCGCGCAAACCACAACGACGCTGTGGAGAAAAAAAGCAGCTCTCTTTTCTGGTTCCGCCATAGCCCAAGATCAGGCACCACTACCGGTATTTCAGTTGGTTAAGCTTCGTAGGGTGGGCGTCCCTTTCGCCATTGACGGGCCCCCGAACGGGCGCCAGGTGGGGGGACATTGGTAACCGAGAACTCCATATTCACTTGGCATTCGACCATATGGGTGAGGTCGAGGAGGTATTTCGTTTCAAACCGTTCTAGCTGCTGAGAGGGACTCGTCATCACCCGGCGAGACTCAGCAAGCGAGTATATATTAATAGACGGGCTGCAAATTGAACAAGTGTCGCTTGTGCTATAGAGAGATGCCGCGTCGCAACTTCGGGATGTCGTTGAATTATTGCAGCCCGGCGCGCTACTACCACGCACATCGTAATGAATCTACGTACGTCTGTAGATCTGGTGGGCACTGAATCGATCGCGGAACATCCGATCTCGGCTGCGCTTCCGGCTTTGAGTTATTCAGTTGAGCATCGACAGGCCAGTTTTATTACTCGCTTCATGCGTACTCGATAGCAATTCTCGTCATGCCTCTTCAGCCCCTGCGTCAGAGCGCGACTCGGCCGCCGCCTTGAGCCCGTCCATCCACAACGTCAACCCGGCCATGAGCTGTTTCCCGACAAACGTCTTGACCGCAAACGTCAAGGGCCCGAAGAAGGTCTCGTAGTTGGTGTACAGACACCCTCCCGCGCCGTCCTCGAGGAACTCCTGCACCCGCTCGGCCTTGAGGTACCACGGGTCGCCCTGCGTCTTCCAGCCGACCCTTAACCCCTTGCGACCGCTCCGCTCGAACTCCTCCAGCAGCGTGACCTCGAGGTCCGTCCTCCGCGACGACGCGCTGTTCGGGTTCATGTGGACCTCGAAGTAGAACTTGGTCCCGGGCAGAAGAAACTGCGGCTGCTGCTGCCCGCCCGTCGCCGCGGCCATGTGCGCCAATGACTCGGGCAGGGCCGCTGGCGCCGGGGTGGGAGAAGGGCCCGACGTGACGACGACGCGCGGGACCCATTTGTTCCATGAGGGATACGTTGCCGGGTTCAGCACAATATCCATACACCTCGCTGGAGAGGCGGCAATGGAAGTTGAGAAGACGGCAGTGCCCGATCCCCCATCTCCCAGCGTCGGCGTGGGAATGGCCGCGGCGAATGCCGGAGCTTGGTCTTGAGGTATTTGATCTGCCATTGCCAGGGAGCCAGTCGAGCGGCGCCTGTTGTCAAAGCTCCAGCGAATCGTTCAGTATGACTGCAGTGTTATTTGTGATTTGAATCCTTGTTGTTTCCAGCTTTCAATAAGAGGATCTGGTTGTACAGATTACTGGCGAGCGATGCTACGGTACATATGTAGGAACCAACATGGTACGTACATGCTGCACTGTAGTGGGTGCACGGAGTGCCTAAGTGACCTATGACCAGACGCTAGATGGGTCTTGTAGCACGACTCCTTCTGTTGCATTCATATTCTCAACGTCACACGCCCAACAATGACATTATACCGGCTCCCAAATCCAATTTCGAATCTGCCAAGTGTTCATTACACACTATTGACTTCTTGAATGACCACATGAGCAGCAAGTCAAATACCTCTGATTATTACTGATACTTCACCGGGAATCTAGATAGAAGCGCCGGCATACGCAATTCAATTTCTTACGCTCAATCATTAAACATTGCTGATAGAGCTATATATATCTTGATCGTTTGTATCGCATTCATCGATTCTGCTTTATACATTACAGCTCCCGCTTCCTCGCTGCCTCGGTGGGAACGGCGCGGAGTCTGTACACAGCGACGCCGTGGCGGTCGACATCGGCAAGAACAGTCCCGGACGGAGCGACCGTCGTGACCTTGGTGCCCAGCAGCAGCGGGTCGGCGTCGGCCAGGCCCTGCGCGTACGACTTGGCCGTGGCGTTGTACCGGTCGGCGGCGGTCCCGTTGTAAGCGGCGCCGGTGTAGTTGCCCGAGGCGGCGTCGATGATGGCCTGGGCCTCGGCGTCGGACATGCGGGCGCCCCAGAGGTCATTGACCTCCCACGACAGGGCGGCGTAGGCGGCGGCGCCGCTGCTGCCGAGGTCGGCGAAGATCTCGAGGAGCGTGGCGTTCATGGCCAGCGGCGAGTCGTTGCCGTTGACGAAGACGGCCAGCACGTCGTAGTAGTCGCCGCCCGTCGTCGAGACCAGCGCGCCCGACCACAGCTGGTAGCTGCCCTTGCCGTACTCGTCGATGTCGTCCGTCTCGTAGTGCCACCGCCGCGACGCCGAGCTACCCAGCGGGTCCTGGTTGACGGCGATGATGGCCGCGTTGGAGATGATGGCCAGGTCCGGGGCCTTGACGATGCGCAAGTCGTTGCCGAGGATCAGAGGACTTGTGAAGAGTTAGTTTCCGGGCACCGGCTGGGAGGGACTTCGGTCAATGCTCACCTCTTGACGGCACTCCATACGGAGAACTGCGTCAGGTACTCGGGATCGGTCATGCCTCCGTTGCCGACCTCCAGCATGTCAAGGTCATTCCAGGCTCCCTGAATACCTTTGGAGACAATGAAAGATGCCTGTTTCCAAGATCAACTTCCTGCCAAAATCATCGTCACACCGTTATTATTTACCTTGTTGATGATGTTCAGCAGCGAGCAATGGAAACCTGGGAGGCCACAGTTCCAAGCATCCGGCCCGTCGCTGATACCGTCAGTAGACATCCAAAGATGGCCTCGCAGGTGTACTCGGGGATTGCTCACCATGGGCACCGGTCATCGGGCTTGTCGTAATAATCAGTCACGTCGCCGGAGATTCTCCAAGAGTTTGCAATCGTAGAACCCCAGTTCCAGGGGTAGTCCTCGCCCCAATTGCAGAGGGAGTACAGGATGGGCCTGCCGGTGGCGTTGAGGGCCTTGGCCATGACGTTATAGCGGTCGTGCGAGATCTGCTGAGTGCCCGCCTGGCCCGAGTTGTAGCAATTATCATCTGTTTCCCCCTCGACATGTCAGCTGTCTCGTGCTCGGTGCTTCCATCCCATAGATACGCACACTTGAGATAGTCCACGCCCCAGCTCGCCCACGTCTGGGCGTCAATGTCCTCGTAGCCCAGGCTGCCGGCGTACTGGCCGCACGTGTAGACGCCGGCGCTCGAGTACATGCCGAACTTGAGGCCGAGGTCGTGGATGTCGTCGGCGACGGCGGCCATGCCGTTGGGGAACTTGTCGTAGTCGGGCACCAGCGTGCCGTTGCCGTCGCGCCCGTTGGACCAGCAGTCGTCCAGGATGACGTACTCGTAGCCCAGGTCCTTGAGCCCGTACTCGACGATGAGCTTGGCCGACGCCTGCAGGAGCTCCTCGGACACGTCGCACCCAAACGAGTTCCAGTTGTCTGGAGATCAAAATCGTACAATCAGTCGGGATTCGCATAAATGCTGTATAATAGTCATGATCGCTTACCCCAACCCATCTGCGGAGTTCTCGCCAAGCCGTTGTTGACGGCCGAGCCGAAGCGCACGAACAGCGAGAGGGCAGCTGCCAGCGACGAAGACTGCGACATCGTCATCTTGGAAGTGGAAGAACGAGAAGATTCTCAGAGGCGATGGGACGAATACTCCGACAGAAGACGGCGACCGTGGTGACGAAACGACCAGAGACCTGCGAACAATTTCACAGGGAAAACTCCAAGACTTTTAAATACTTTTTTTTTTCTTGCGGTCAGCTAACCGTCCCACATCCACCAAGCAGGATACGACATTGGCAAGTCCGTCACCATAGCGTCTTAGGTCATAATAACTTCAAGTAATAAGCTCTCGGGGAACATGACCCAAAAGAGTATACAGTACACTTTGCATTGCACGTCGGTCGCTAGGGGGGAGGGGATGGGGACTGGGCGACTAGGTTCTGTATGCCCTTCCTTTCCCCGCAGCCGGAGTGTCCTGCGCAGCCAATAGAAGCCGGCCGTCCGTCCTCGATAAACGATGTGTGATCCTGTCTTTCCCCGGGTTCGCCTGGGCAGTTCTCGTCAAGGTCCAAGACTTCAAGGTCCTTTTGTTCGGATCGGACCAGGTTGCAGGGTTCTTAGGTAGTGTTCGCGAGAAAAAAACAAACGTCAACCACCCCTGGAGCGATCTAGGCGTCCGGCTCCAGGTTTCCCCAAGGCGGACGTGCATATTCTGATCTTGGATAGCTAACCGAGAAGGTCCTAGAGGCGGGAAACCAATCCTGGAATACCCCAAGATATTTCCCCTCACCTAAACCGTTTTGCGAGCAGTGGGTTTCTCTGGAGCGGCGGGCACATGAGCCGCAAGCATTCTGCGGGACTGAAGAAGTCAATACAGTCCTTGGCAGTGGATTAAGTTGGTACCGTTGGCTGTTGATGAACTCATTTTTAGTGTTCCTTTATTGTCAGTTTTCCGACCTTCTTTCCGAAGGGAGTGCCAATGCACAATACAATGATATATGCAGCTGGATTAGGTATTACTTCGGCACAGCTAACCGACAGTGGCTGCTTGTGCATGATGAGAGAAGATGTCGAATAGGGATTGCATCTAGGTCATGAACGAATCCTGCCATAGTCAGACAGGTCAGACAGGTCCGCTGACAAACGATCACCAACGAGTAAAAGCAGGCAAAACTTCTCAATGATCTAGGTAGTGTAACTGTTTCTATTCCTTGGTGGTTCTTTGGAATCCTAGCGTTTCGTTCTCGAGACGATCCTAAACTGGAAAACATACATATGATGCCCTTCGATTTATAGAGATACAAGCCGCCAAACGTAGTGCTCCATCCAAATAGAAGGTGACTTTGAAAAAAAAAATGAACAAACAATAAAGCAGACAACACGTTGGAGAGTCCCCGGTCACAAGATGATTCCATCTTCTTACAAGTAGCTTGCGCACTCGGTCCAACTTTTGCGCAAAGCAGGGAGCCTCGACAACGAGACCATGGGAATGATTACCGTTGACCAAGTATCTAATTCAACTCTATTTCGCTGAATTCGGAATGCATATTCAACTCCACTTGGCTGGACTCGGATTGTCCTCCAATGGCTTCCTTTTTCATGTCTTGGTGCGGCATGACTGGCGGGTGACGTTCAAACGCGAAGAAGCTTGTAATTAGTCCCACCGCCGAGAGAACGATCATCACCTTAATACTTTCAGTAAAAGCTGTGGCATATACGCTCCTGATCGCGTCAAGAGTGTTTTGTGGAAAGAACTTTGCGGTTTGAGCATTGTGGAGGAGGGCGCTCATATCTTTGGGGCCCAGCGTTTCGCCCAAGTTGCTTTGAAAACCCGTATTGACGATGATCACTATTATCATTAGATACATGACTAAAGATATCAACGAGGTAGGAGACTTACTGCAGACGGCAATTCCAATAGCACCGCCAAATACGCGGGCTTGTGCCAGTGCCCCTTGTGCGACAGCCAAATCATCTTGGTGTGAGCGGACCGAGGTCAGAATGGTAACAGACGCGAACGACAGGCCTATTCCAAGGCCAAAGATTACTTGGTAGCCGTACTGAGCATAGATTTCCGTGTCGACGTCGGAGAGCAGTGACAGGAGGATCAGTCCGACCAGCTGGAGGCATGATGCAGCAATGAGTGTGTATGCCGTGTTGTTGCGCTTACTCGAGACCACTCCTGCCAAGAAGGACCCCAATGCACAGGCGCCAAGCTGAGGCAGAAGATGGATACCGGCCATCAATGAACTGTCGCCGTTGACGATCTGGAAACGCTCGGGTAGGATGATAATGAGGGCAAGGTACTGGAACCCAGCAAAGAATGAACAGCTGACCAATTAGCAAAGTACAACCAGTCCTAAGTTCGAACTTACCTCAACGCTGCCAAGAAAGGTCTCTGGGAGATGATTCGAACAGGGAGCACTGGCCGCAGGTATGGATGGTGACGACGTCCAAGATAGACCTCCGAGGTGACAAAGGCGATCCAGCTAAGGAAGGAAATCGAGAGTGCTGCAATTATGGCCGGACTGTTCCAAGCGTAGTTGAAAGCGCCGGCTTGCTGCAGGGAAAAGACGAGTAAACTGGATGCAGAGATTATCATCGCATTGCCGAACAGGTCGATTCCGCGTATCGAAGTCCAGAGCGTTGATCTACATCTCGTTTTGGTGCGCGGCCAGGCAAAGAGCAAGCCGACAAGGGCCAATATTCCGAAAGGGACGCTGCAAAGTGGAATTAGTGCGCTGTTTCGCCGACGGAAGAATTCGAGCTGTTTACTTGATGTAGAAGATCCATCTCCACGAACAGAAGTTTGTGATGCTGCCTCCCAAGACGGGTCCGAGAACGAACGAGATTGCCAATGTCATTCCAATCAGAGCTCCCAAGAGACTGGGCTTATCCTTAGGCCCTACCTCGAAGAGACCGGTTTGGGCGAGGCTGTAAAGCCCAGAGCCACCGATGCCCTGGAAAGCTCGGAAAGCAATCCTAAACCTCATCAGCGGATGCAGAAGCTTCATTTGTTCTTTGCAGCTTACAGTGACTTCATGTCTGGCGCGAGTCCACAGGCAAGTGAGAAAGCGGTAAAAAGCGTCCATGCCGTTACTAGTAAGGCCTTGCGGCCAAAGATGTCGCTGAGCCTAGCAAATAGCACAGCGAAGCCTGATCAGGCCTGGTCAGCAAACGGAGGATAAGCGCATTTTGTTGGAGCTTTAGAGATGTACCCATATAGGCCAGCAGATAGGAGAGTGCAACCCATGGGGAGTTGACAAAGTCTGATAGATTCACCGAGATGGTGACCAGCGAGGTGCTGACGATGGACGCGTCGAGGCTGGAGAACAACAAGCCAAGTAGCAATCTGGTAGAATAAGCATTGCGCGATGAATTTTCTGGCGGGTAAAAATGGAAACTCACATGATTACAAGCATGATCTGTTTCATGCGCTGATGAGGGTCTTGTCCGTAGTGTGCGTGTGGTGGTGCTGATGATCGCAGGCTGTCGGCCATGGAATCGGTTCGACCGAGCTCGGACAGGTCCGAGTTGCTGTAAGGCTTGGCCATGATGAGCTGAGAGTGTGTAAAGTATCGCGGCGATCCACAGAGGCTGTTCAGCTGGTAAGGAGAGCACAACAAATTCTGGGCGGTTTGTAGGGCTCCACAGACTCAGGCAGTCGTAAATATCGAGATCGAGAAGGACGAATGCGGCCAATGCTCGGACCTCGGCTGACCGCCAGTTTCGTTTTGGTGCCTGTTGGTCGTGACGGTTACGTGTTCCAGAATGCGGGCGGAAGGCTCATCTCATGTGATCGTGATCGGCTTTTGTGTACGGACGAAATACGTGAGGCAGTGGTGACCGTCTCGGGATCTCGAGTGTAGCTTCCACCAAGATGTCAAGCTACTAGGGCAGAGTCTGCCAGTCGATCGCCAGGTGTGGTACCAGTCGAGAAGGCACCCGACTTTGAGCAGACAAGCGGTGGGGCAACAAGATGAAATAATAATATTTACCAGACAATGAGTGTCGGCGTCTTGTCTTGATGATCATCTGGCCGATGGCAGATGCAAAGATATTATAAGCTTCTTGAGTGCCACATTCAGCAGTAGTCTAGAGTATTATATGTGCCAAGCTGCGGCCCTATTTGGCAGCCGCTTTGGTGTCATGAAAGAGAGTTAGAGTACGGTGGTGGAAGTCCCAAGCGGTTCAAAGAGGTGGCAGAAACGTATCACTGCAGAAGACTAGATGCTGCATTGTGAATGGTCGACCAGATGCATAGGGATAGATTTTGTCCTACTGAGATCAACTTGAATCGACTACCATGGATAGGTATCCAACCTGTGCCTTGTTCATACCTAGAAGAATGAATCACTGTTTTGTTCGAGTGGCACGAAAAATGGATGTGAATGACCACGGCCGTTGTGCAAGGTCGGACGAGCCATGCCGGGCGCTAGATGCCAGCGAAAGAGACACAGCCTATTGCCTTCTGGAGAAATGTTTCTAGAGTTTTGTCGGTACGGTAGCAATTGCTCCAAGGCATATTGTTGCACTGCCCACATGCCTACAGCTATTTGTCGAAGGGACATCAAAAGAGAGTGTTCTGACCATTACCAGCAAAGCTAAAATGAGACACATGATGGAGGGAATTCTGCCTATATCAATGAAAGCTTAGTAGATGAGAGGCAATGCTGCTTTGATATACGCAGTCTTGACTGCAGGCTCCTGAAGCTTCGTGAGAAAGAAGAGACTTATGATCGTGCAATGGCAAGGAAGACTGAAGCACTATCATATGTCGAAATTGGGAGGAAAGCACCGGGGCATAGAAGCAGCGGCCAGCGACACTATGCGGCTATGGAAGCCGGGTCTTGGAAAATCATGTAGAGTTCCGATTAGTGTGACGCAAAGCAAACTCGAGCGGCCGTTTGGCAAACACTCGGACTCGGCCTGGCGGCTGAGGGAGCGGGCGAAAGCAGCCACCCTAGCTATTCCCAGGTCGACAGGGATAAGTAACACTCGAGGAAAAGTTGATAAACTCTCAAAATCGTCCCGAGACGCATCGTATTCGATTCCCGAGCTTCCTGTTGTTATAATCACTTTCTTTATTGTCAGGGCCAGGCCAATCCACCCATGTCTGACAATCTGGACACCATGTCTGCCCTGCCTCTGGTCTTTCCGAGACAGCGGGTCAGTTGTAGTGAGAAGATACTGCAGGCTTCCACCTGGCCGATGCCCGTCTTGGCGCAGTGGATGCGGAAGTGCGAGATCCTTGCGTTCTCAGCATCAATCAGAGTCTCAACATCATTGGTCATGGTCCTGTGGACTGATTTCTCAGAGACCTACTTAGATCAAGCAAAGCAACAACAGAAATGGGGACTGTGTCTAGGAGTCCGAGTATAGTGCAATGGCGCTGGCTGTATCAGCTCGTAACTTGGGTTACTGAGCGCTTGTTTCGATCGTCATACTGGAAGGTGAATTGTAGCAGAAGGTTTCAGATGACGGCAGCCCGTTGGTCAAAATGCGATTGGTGGTACTGCTTCAAAACAGCATCTCCTCCCGAGCATGGCCCTGAAGCCCATAAACACCAGAACTAGGCTGATCATCACCCAGCCAAGCCAGAAGACATGAACAAAATGCGCTGGCCTTGGAGTAGGAGTTCCGTCCATATATGTACAGCCAATCAATTGGAAACCTCTGTCCTGCTCTAGAGCTATGGGCGGATCAGTATCGAGGTACCATGGGTGGCTGAACAGCTTCAAATTGCATCCACTTCACAGAATGCAATCGCCCATTCAGACTTGGTCGTCTACATTCGGAATGCCAATTCAGGCAAGTTGGGGCTTTCTCGCATATCGGGTTATATCATTGCTTCAGTGGCGCATCCATTTGCGTGCTGTGGCATGTCCGTCGCCGCCTGGCAGATGCAATGTACCTGGCCAAGCAGACGCCACCAACGGTTTCTGGGCCCGGGTGGTTACACTCAATGGTTAGATGTGGCAATATCTGCATAATTTCAGGTCATGAAGCTACGCCTCAAACGCTGATATAGCCTGGTTCAAAATCGATCAGTCACAACCGGTAGAATCAGTTCAAATGTTCTGTTTGCATAGAAAAATCTGGCACTTGAACGCCTGAAGTCGTTTGAATTGTATCAGCGTTTTGTTGTCTTCAAAGCAGCTCCCGGTACTAACGTACAGAACTTCAAAATCGGACTCGAAACCGTGGCTTAGCAATATCGTGATCTTTCATAGTCGGAAATTCCTCTTCAGGTGCTTCTCTCATACACATTGGACAGTTCCGTCCGAGCTCCCCCAGCCGGAAAATCACACCAAAGATTCTTTCCAGGACTACACAGCAACGTGAGTGTTTGGTCTGGCGCCTAGGTTCGGCCGCACCGCGTGCTAGGCCCGGGATACCCGATATACTTGTCCAACATTTCGGCTTATGTATGACGGCCCGGAGGAATTGTATCAATTGCAACCAGACTTTTCCTCTATATTTTAGGCCAAACACATCTGGGAATACAGATCAGGGGCGGGGCAAGGACATAATTTAGGTGTTATAAGTCCTCCTTTTGAATGACGACCCACTTTAAGCCTCAATCAACAACCATAATAATAAGACGTAGGTCGTGTCCATTCTCCTGCATCTCTTTCAAGAGACAGCCATCACTCAGCCTCAGCGTTGCTATTCATAGTGGCTTGAGGTGTGTCTGGTGACGCCGGAGAACGTGTCTTCCGGCTTTCGGCCAGACGTCTGATACCAAGTTTCGGCTCGGCCTGTTTAAGTCCCCGAGTTGGCCCGAACGAATACGACTTCTGGTCTGGTTCATCGTACTTAAGAGCCAAGTTCTATGTCCAGTATCTATGTTTGCAGTCTCATAGACGTCGCCGGAGCCGAAGCTAGCTCTACGACGCCAAGGACAACACATTTGCTACTGTCACTTGCAACGCGGAAACTATTGCCAGTTTCTCTGGCTTTTTACACAATAGAGTCTTGGTCAGCTTCATCCTATGCTCTTCCAACGCCCGTATTCTTTGGACCAAGAGATGCACCCGGACCACGTTATGCGGCACAAGTGTGGCATGAAGTCCGCGTACTTCCTTTACTTGGATGTGTTATTCTTTCAGCCCACGTGCCTCCACTTGTGGACAAAGTCATGCGGTGTTTTGCTTGGCACACATGGCGCGAGTCTTCAAAGATACACTGGCGCATTTCTTGTTATATATTATAACGATATATCGAGCCAATGTCTGCTTGTCGAATGCGAAGTTGTGAATGTATTGTGACGTTTGTTGCGCACAAGGATATTAGACGATGAAAGACTATGGTGGACTAATCCTGCGCAACGCAACTTGCTCACAAAAACATAGATCAGTAACGTCTAGCACACGAGGGATCCGATCGCATCACGGAGACCAAGCAGCTCCGGTTGGGACGAAATCTCTGCATAGATCATAAGAGAGAGTAAAACCTCTTTACGGTCGTCTGATAGCTTGATATAGTCTGCTGTCGCCATTTCCGTCTTTGATTCGGATTGAATATATCATTCGGCTATCGGCGACTATACGAAGTCAAATTGTGAGGCTATCGTCAAGTGCCATCTTGTCAAGTATCAGATCTACTGTCTGCCGGATGGAAGGCACAACTTCGACTTAGCCTCGTCGAAGTTTCCTGCCTCGAAGCAACCAGCCCCCGTCGATGTCATACGACGCCGCTGCCGCCTTGCTAACCATCGCCGCCCGCTGCCGAGCCTCTCCTGCTTGCCTGTTTGTTTCGAGCTCCCTGGGCAAGAGTGGTTCGGTGGGGGAGCCACTAAGAAATATTTTTTGCTCAATCCAACTCACCCAGGCACCTAAGAAAATCGTCCCATTGGCAGCTTTTCTTCACCCGAAGCATGTCCCCATTCATTCGTTAGGCAGAATCGATCTCCCAAAGGCGCGTCCCTCTTTCATCCGCCCCTTTCTTTCATCGCCTCTCTTTCAGCAACCGCGATAGCGACAACACCTTCGTTCAAACAACTCACCGGATACGTTCGCTACTCTCGCACCATCGCGATGGAGTCTCGTCATCCTGAGGCTGACGGGACCGACCCCATCGCCGTGGTCGGGCTGGGATGCCGATTCCCTGGCACGGCAACATCGCCAGAAGCGCTCTGGGAGATGCTCATCAATGGCGAGAGCGCTTGGTCCGATTTTCCCCAAGATCGCATGAATATGAAGGCGCACTATCATCCGGATCCTCGAAGACAAGGAAGCGTACGACCCATCCCGTCGCAAAACTCCTTCGCGAGATATCTGCTGACCTTTTCAAGACCAACGTTCGTGGCGCTCATTTTCTCGAACAAGACATGGGTGTCTTCGATGCTCCGGTACGCAAACGACGCCGCGTAAAGTTCGACTTCAAACTGACAGAAAGGATTCTAGTTTTTTGGAATTTCTCCCGATGAAGCAAAATCCATCGACCCTCAGCAGAGGATATTACTCGAAGTTGCGATGGAAGCCTTGGATAATGGTATGTGTTACTTTGGGCTTCTACAATGCGACGACGGTGATGCTGATTCAGGGGACTTGTACAGCTGGAATCGACCACAAGGCTATTCGCGGAACTGAAACTGGAGTCTACATTGGATCATTTGTCAAAGGTACGATACGCCTTCTCACTTCCCGAGTTCCAATGAGGTCATCTGACAAGCGGCAGACTACGAGCAGATAGTACTCCGAGACAGCGACGACCAGCCACAATACAGCGCAACGGGCACTGCCAGCTCGATCTTGGCCAATCGAATTTCCTACTTCTTGGACGTCCACGGACCAAGCCAGACCGTCGACACCGGCTGCAGCGCGAGTCTTGCTGCTGTTCACGACGCCTGTAAAAGCCTAATCCTTGGAGAGACTGATATCGTAAGTTTCTCGGGTAGTTTTGAAATGCTACAACGAAACGCGGTAGGGTAAGTCATCATGCTAACTCCTGATAGGCCATTGCTGGTGGCTGTGGACTGATCCTGGCCCCCAACACCATATTCTCAATGCAGGCACTCGGACTGCTGAGCCCTGATGGAAAGTGTTTCACCTTTGACGAGCGTGCCAATGGCTATGGCCGTGGTGAGGGCGTCGGTGTTGTGATTTTGAAACGCCTCGAGGACGCCGTTCGGGACAACAACTGTATTCGCGCCGTGATTCGCGGAAGCCGAGGAAACCACGATGGCAAGACTGCTGGTAAGTGGAACGTTGGAAGGCGCCGCCGAGAAATAAGAGCATATGCTAATCTGCGCTTTCCCAATGTGACCAGGCCTCACTCAACCCAACTCTCAAGCTCAGATGCATAATATTGAACAGCTCTACAAGCGTGCCAAACTGGACTTGAACGCGACAGGATATGTCGAGTGTCACGGCACTGGCACACAGGCTGGAGACGTCCGAGAAGTCGAGGCACTGAAGGGTGTCTTTTGCAAAGACCGCACTGGCGAAGAAGCCCTGGTTGTCGGATCGATCAAAGCCAACGTTGGTCACCTCGAAGGTGCTGCGGGTATCGCTGGTCTCATCAAAGCCATCCTCATTGCCGAAAAGGGCATCATTCCGAAACAGATCAACTTCGAAATACCAAACCCGGCCCTCAACTTGGATGATCAAACGATCAAGGTGAGCAACCTCATGACACGATATACAACTCTCCTGTCCCAGCTGTATTCTCGATTTCCGCCTCAGACACTGACCATCATCAGATCCCCACTACAAACATTCCATTTCCTCGCACCGGTCTGAGGCGAATCAGCGTCAACTCGTTCGGCTTCGGCGGGAGCAACTTTCACGCGGTCATCGACGACGCTGCTCACTATCTGTCTGAAAGAGGCATCCGAGCCAAACATAACACAACCCTTGCGGGCGACACTCAAGGTGCCATGATGCCACCCTCGACATCTACAGAAGCCACTCGGGCTGTCGATGCCTTCCGACGAGAACTTTCTGCCCAGGCCGGAGATAATTCTCTGATGCGCCACAACACAAAGTCCCATCTTTTCGTCTTTTCGGGTCAAAACGAAGACTCTCTTCGGGGCAATCTCACTAGCCTGCTGACACATGTCTCCAGCTCCAAATGCCCTAATGACGAGAAGTACCTTGAAAACATGGCCTACACCTTTGGATGCCTCAAAACAACATTGGATTGGAAGACATCATTTGTGGCTACTTCCATGGGCAATTTCAAGTCAAGCCTGGTTGCCACGTTGGAGGGTGACTTCATGCCGCCCCCGGGACAACACACGCCTCCCAGGGTTGCTTTTGTTTTTGGCGGCCAGGGCGCTCAGTGGTACGCCATGGGCCGCGAGCTCATGGGCTTTGACATCTACGCGCACTCTATCGCTGCTGCTTCCAAGTTCATGAGCGAGAAGCTGGACAGCGACTTCAATCTTGTGGCCGAGTTGATGAAGGACGAAGAGACCTCGCGAATCAATGAGCCGCAGATCGCCCAGCCTGCCACTACTGTCATCCAGGTTGCGCTTGTGGACCTTCTTGTTCGCTATTGTGGTTTGGTACCAAGTTCTGTCGTTGGTCACTCTTCTGGCGAGATTGCTGCAGCTTATGCGAGCCGTTTCATCACCCGCGAAAGTGCCTGGGAACTGGCTTATCACCGAGGCATCTGTGCAGCTTGTATGAGCAGAAGTTCGGACAAGCCTCCGGACAGCGAAGGCGGAATGCTCGCTGTCGGTCTTTCCCAAGCTGCCGTAGGTGTATATGTGGACGAGCTGGGACCTAGTCGAGTCACCATCGCCTGCATCAACAGCCCAGAGTCCACCACACTCTCCGGCGACAAAGATGCTATTATGGAGGTGAAGAACAGGCTGGATCTCGATGGCGTCTTCAATCGTCTTCTCGTTGTTGACGTGGCCTACCATTCGCATCACATGGCCCAATGTGCTGCTGATTATGCCAGATCTATCGCTCACCTGAAGCCCGCTGCGCCTCTTCATACTGCTCTGAAGCACCCTGACTACAAAGGCAAGCAACTGAGCCTGGAATATCTCGAGGCCGAGCCAGCTGTCACACACTTCCAAGCACCAGCAACAACGATGATGTTTTCATCCGTTCTTGAACGGCAGGTCTCCTGGGACGAAATGACCCCAGAGTACTGGGCGAACAATCTACTATCGCCTGTTCACTTCCTAGGCGCCGTGAATGCTATGATGCATAGTGAAGCGCATTTGAAACCCGATCTTGTGCTAGAGATTGGTCCCCACGCAACACTTCGGGGAACACTGCGACAAATTTTTGACGCCGACAAGAGCTTGAAGCGCCACCCATACTACTATTCTATGCTCTATCGAGACACCGACGCAGCCAAGACCTCACTCAGCGCCATCGGTCATCTGTGGACTCACGGATCTCCCATAGAAATGAGATGGGTTGTCATGCGCAACGTTCGACCTGATAGACCATCTCGTATCGTTGATCTTCCCACTTATACTTGGAAGCACGATACCCCTTACTGGCATGAAGCACCCATGTCAAAGGAGAACCGCCTCGGGGCTTCAGGCAAGTACGACCTGATCGGCCGCCTCACGACAGATCCCGCAAACTTTATGCCGACATGGCGTGGCTATTTGCGACTCGGCGAAAACCCTTGGATGCGACACCATCAAGTCCAGAAGATGACAATCTACCCGGCCTCAGGTATCATTGCCATGGTTCTCGAAGGCGCAAAGCATATTTCGTCGGAACCAGCGAGAGGGATTGAGATATCCGACCTCAAGTTCGTGAAGGCCATGATCGTTCCAGAGAGTTTCAGTGGGCTGGAGTATATTCTGCGCATGAAAAAGAATGATAAGACAGAAGCCTCCATCAACCAACGAACCCGACTCGACACTCTATCAACCTGTTCTACAACTTCATACGAGTTCAGCATTTGTTCGAAGCCTCACGGAGTAGATGGAGAGCTGCACAGTCATGGTGTCGTCACGATCTATTTCGATGGTAAAGGCTCAAGCGACCAAGAGCTGCCCCAAAAGCGAGCCACAAAGAACGATTCTTTCTTTCTTGAGTATCTCGACGCTCAGGACGACTGCCACGAAATGGTACAACCACGTCAGCTATATGAGACACTCGAAGTCGTTGGAATGAACTACGGTCCGCTGTTCCAGAACATCACCAGCTTGCGCAAAGACAACAAACAGTGCGTCTTCGAGGTCAAGATTCCGGATACCAAGTCCAATATGCCCAAGGAATTCGAGTATCCGCATATCGTGCATCCGGCTACACTCGATAGCATATTCCACACAGCGTTCAGCTTGAGAGCCGAGGCCATGGTTCCATCCTCGATTGGAAGAATTTACGTATCCCTTGGGCATGATCTGCCTCGTGGAGTAGGCAGAAAATTCGTTGGATTTGCCAAGGCCGAATGCCAAAGTCGTCAAAAGACTACTCTCTCAATTGCTGTGTCAGACGAGTCGTGGATAAGGCCTAGATCAGAGGGCATCAACGACGCCTCGATCATCGTCAAAGACATGGAGCTTGTCGCTTTGTCTGTAGGTGACAAGTCAGCATCTGGCGGTTTCATCCCAAATCACCAGAGTCTATGCTCAGAGATCCAGTGGGAGCCATTGGACGATTTCGACATGAGCCAAATCCATGCGCATGAGGAGCATGACGAGTCGAGAAGCATCTTTGTGCTCACACCGGATGAGATGGGTCCCGAACTGTCCGATCTCAGTACGCAGCTGTGCAAGAAAATGGGTTGCGAAACGCTCACTTTGACCCAATTGGGGATGAGAAAGTCGTCCCAAGTTCATTACATCTCTCTGTTGGAAATGGCAAAGAATCATCATTTCTTTTGGAATTTGTCTGAAAGAAATTTCGTTGCCTTCAAAAAATTAGTTGAATCAACAGAGAAATTGCTCTGGATAACACGGGGTGCTACGATCGACCCCGTGAATCCAAAGTCGAGCTTGTTTCAGGCATTGGCAAGAAGCATTCGGTCCGAAAATTCGGACAAGCATTTGTTCACTTTCGACGTTGAGAGCAATCTCAGCGCTGAGGGAACCGTGGGCACTATTGCCGAGCTTGCCAGGCTCTCGTTTGCCCAAAGTGGCAGTGCCGAATCGGCCGAGACCGAATATGCTGAAAAGAACGGCCAGATCATGGTGCCTCGACTTGTCCCTCTCAGATCACTGAATCATCTGATCATAAGAGGAAATACAACTGCCAAACCCTCTTCGGTGTCTTTGGCGCTGCATCAAGGTCCATCTCTGAAGCTCAACCTTCGCGAAACTGGTGACCCAGACAGTCTCTTCTGGGATCGCGACGAGAGCGCTGACCAGCAATTGGGTGCCAATGATGTCGTGATCAGAGTCTTGGCAGCAAGTCTGACATTGCTCGATGTCGACAGAATGACGAGCGATTCTACAGACAGCACGTTCGGTACTGACATTCAAGGCATTGTTGAGCGAATTGGCGAGAATGTTCGACTTCTACGCGTGGGAGAAAGAGTTCTTGCCATGGCCCAGGGATCACTACGACAGCGGTTCCGGTGTCACGAGTCTCTCATCTTGAACGCAACAAACATGATCAGGCCGGAAAACGCCATATCTCTGGTTAACCATCTCACTCCGTTGGCAGTCGCATATTATGCTCTTTGCAGGCTGGCCAAACTGGATAACGAAATGACCGTCCTGATTCATGCTGACGCGGGTGCCTTCTGGATTGAAGCTCTACTAATGTCATACAAGGTCCAAGCAACGACCTTCGTGGCTGTCAAGGACGAGCAACAACGCATTAGTCTGACGACAGATTACGGTGTGCTCGATGCCAACATCCTGAACAAGAATCAGGGCAACTTTGTGGACCGCATCATGGACCTCACTGGTGGTGTTGGAGTAAGCGTCATATTCGACCCTACGACAGACAGTAATGACTTGAACGTTCAGTGTGTGGCCAATTGTAAGTATCAGCCTCCATACTGGATTTCTCTGTGCGACATGCATACTGATCAAATCATAGTTGGACACATAATTCGACTTGCGAGGATCACCAAGGCTGAACGCTCATTAGCCGCTCCTGTCAGCAAAACCTTCTCCACAAGTATTGTGAGCGTGCAAGAGTTGATCAAAAAGCGTCCCATGGAGTTAGGCGAGTGCTTGAACTTGGCAGTCACTGGCTTCAGAGAAAGGCCAGTGTGGGATAGCATGCAACTGCCAAAACTTCACCACAAATACGACTGGTCTGAGCTACCGCAGGCTTTCCGTTCCCTAACCAGCGGAAAGCTTGACGGCTGGATCCGCTGCGAGCCTTCCCCAGATACTGAGGTCCCAGTAATGCCTGAACCTGAGCGATCTGTCGAAAGTCATTTGAGTCCTGACTCTACGTACGTTATCGCTGGTCAAGGTGGGCTCGGAAGGAGCATTGCAGAAATGCTGGCAGCGAACGGAGTAAAGTATATTGCCTTCCTTTCACGATCTGGAGACGCCACTGAGTCCTCTGCAAAGGCAATTGCACATCTCAAAAGGCGTGGTGTCGACGCCCGAGCACTCAAAGCAGATATCTGCGACAGGCAAAGCTTGGACCGTGCGATACTCGAACTCCAAATTACCATGCCGCCTGTCCGGGGACTGTTCCAGTGTGCTGCCGTACTTCGTGACGCTGCCTTCAGTGAAATGACTCACGAAGAGTGGCAGACTGCAGTACATCCCAAGACCGTCGGCTCATGGAATCTGTACGATATGTTCCCAAAGAACATGGACTTCACAATCTTTCTTTCCAGTGTGTCTGGTATTATCGGCAATCGAGGCCAAGCAAACTACGCTGCCGGCAACGGATTCCAAGATGCACTCTCCAAGTACATTAATGACCAAGGCATGATGCGCGCCGTTTCCATCGACATGGGCCCGGTTCTCGGTGCAGGGATGCTTGCTGAGGACCCGCGCATGCTTGACAAGCTCAAGGCGTCCGGCTTCATCGGAGTCAGGCTGCAGGACTTTCTGCGCGTCGTCGAAAGAGCCATTACAGGCTGCATCTTGGGCGACGAACAGATGCCACCTCAAGTCGTCATGGGTGTTGGGACGGGTGGCCTCATTCGCCAGAATAGACCAGCCGATCCCTACTGGTCACGCACAGCGCTTTTCACGCATCTCAGAAAAGTCGACATGCCCGCAGGCGAGGAAGATAGTGTCATGGCAACGACTGAACCAACTGCAAAGATGCTTCTTGCCAGCGCCCGGACCAAGGCAGAGGCGTGTCAGATCATCCAGGATGGCCTCTGCACCAAGATTGCCAGCTTCATGAACATCAATGGAAGCGACGTGGACACGAGAAAGAGCCCCAGTGACTACGGAGTCGACTCGTTTTTGCGCCCAGTTTTACGTGACTGGTTACGACGAGAATGTGATGTCGAAATATCCGTACTTGAGATCGAAAAGGAGAAGAGCATCGCTTGTCTCGCGAGATTGGCATTTGAGCGAAGCGAGCTTTCATCCCATTTATGAAAAACCTGTCACATGTCGCATTAGACAGATTGAACGCACACATCGTTCTTGGTGTTCTGTAAGATACGGGGAATGCGATGCGAGTTCAGGAAAGGGGGATAATTCACAACACAATTAGAAACCACTTCCTTGGATCATTATTGTTTATAGACCTAGGCAGTATACCTAGACGATGACCCACATCCTCTCTTGGTGTAGATTAATGGGCACTTGTACATATCACTGACCAAATGTTTGACAATGAGGAAGGAAATAAAAAAATCCGGTCAAGTTTATGTATAATAAGAACCAGAGTTTCTCGGCTAAACGTTGTACCACAAAACAGTGAGATCATGTGTCAAGTGAACCCAGAGTATTTTAAATTGTGTTATTTGCTTGCCTTTTAGTCATCTCGTGTGATTATTTCATTATTCTCTATATGATTCGCCAATTCATGGCTTACAGTATACAATTATGTTGTTGTATTATTTCTATTCATCACAATGCGAAAATCATGCCTCCTGCTAGCACACCTAGGCCTGTCAGCGACGCAACGACCGCGGCCATCCAGTCGGGTGCAGGGACGGAGCGGACTCCAGCATTGCCGGTGCCGGTGCTCGATGCAGTGCCCGTGACGGTAACGGTAGGCAGTCCGCCGACGCCAGGGAGGCCGGTGGCGGTCTGGGTGACTTGGACCTGGCTGGCGACGCCGGTAACGTCGGGCAGGGAGGTGGAGCCGTTGGTGATCTCGACAACGTTGCTCTCGGTGCTGTTGAGGTTGGCCTGGGCGAGGGCGACGCGGTAGTTGTCCAGGTCGTAGACGACGTAGGCGCTGCGCAGGAAGGTGTCGCCGAGCAGGTAGTAGTCGTCGCTGGGGAGGAGTCCGAAAAGGCAGGCGTCGTCGCTGTCGAAGCCGAGGTGGCGGGGCGTGGTGTAGCCGGCGTCGACGAGCGTCTGCACCGTGTCGAAGACAAGCTCGTCGGCGGGGACCACGACGGTCGGGCCGTCCGAGGCCCCGAATTGGAACGTGAGCTTCAAGTCCGACGTCATGTACTTGCAGTCAATGTACCCGAGGCCGTACTGGTCGACGTACTGCGCACCGACCACGGAGTACACGTCGTCGACCGTGCTCGACGGCAGATATGTCAGGGTCGTGCCCGAGTCCAGGATGACGGGAACCGCCTCGCTCAGGGAGACGCTGTCGTCTTGGGACCCGTCGATGCTCAGGGAGAGGGAAACCAGAGGAACGGTGAATGACGTGATTTCATCGTAGCCCTCCTCCTTGACGAGGTCCACGGAAGTCAGCGTGCCGATGAACTTTTCCGTGTCGATGCCACCAAAGAGGATGGAACCCGTGCTGGATCCATAGTCGTTGAGGTAGAGACTGTACGCCCTCGAGTCGATCAGGCCCTGGCTTACAAACACGTCCATGATGTTCGGGTAGCGGTCCGACGTGTAGACGGCCTCGTTGGCCGCGAAGCCGACACCCATGATGCCGACGGGGATGGTGGACTCCGTGGCCAAGCCCATTTGGAGCTGCTCAATGACGGCACCGCCGACGGAGATGTCGTCCTTGATGTAGTCGCCCTCTGCGCCCGTGCCGTCGACATAGCTGATGTCGAAGCCATCGCTGTCGACCAGCTTATACGTCGAGCTATCATCGGGCTCATCTACGAGACGATATAATGTTAGCTTGTACAATGTTTCATCGGGGCCCTGCTATAGTCGTTGCTTTCTCTTGCCGCCCCCACGTGTCAGTGACAGCGGGTTACTAGCTCCACCAGAAAGCTTAAACGAATCCCGAGAATATACTCTGTGGTTACGCCGATGACACGGAATATATTCCACCACTTCTGACATGGAGAACCATAAAAAACGAGGACTTACATGTCGGCAGGCAGTATCCGTAGATCCGCTGATCATACTTGTCTTCACACAGGTCGGCCTCCGACGACAGGAGCCACAGGTCGCTGCTGCCCGTGTCGAGGACGAGGGAGACGTTCTGGGGCGGAGTCCCGACGGAGATTTCTGCGTAGTAGCCGGCGCCCGTGATATTGTTGCTCAGGCTCTGCGTGTACGTGTTGCGCTTGCTCCTTGCCCGTGGCGCCGCCGCCTGCTGGTTTAGGCTCGACCGTTTGATGCCGACGGGCACGACCTTCTGCGCCGCCGTCAAGCCCGCAAAGGCGCAAACTGCCGCGGCCAGGGTCGCCGTCGAGGTCTTCATGATTGTGGCCGTGTTTTTTCTTTCCTACCCGCTCTCAATTGAGGTATAAGAAGCTTCCTTGCGGTAGTAATGGAGAGGGAGAGAGGGGCTTTGGAATCGGCGAATCGAACAACGAATGCAAGGTTCCTGCTGAAAACTCCAAATCGGGGGCGAGGGACAGTACAAGCTTATCGCGGGCAGAGAATGACGAGGCTATACCACACTTTTATCTACCTCGACTCGGCCTGACTCATTCTTCAGCAAACGGAGAAAAAACGATGAGAAAATTCCAACACGAGGACTTTTTGGATC
Source organism: Pestalotiopsis sp. LF_19_12 (assembly GCA_023510015.1). Lineage (NCBI taxonomy): Eukaryota > Fungi > Ascomycota > Sordariomycetes > Amphisphaeriales > Sporocadaceae > Pestalotiopsis > Pestalotiopsis sp. LF_19_12. The sequence goes on along the minus strand of JALYBT010000083.1, from coordinate 49,794 downwards.
ATGTCCTGATGAAAGAGGCACAGCAACAAACAGGCCCATGATGATTGATACCTAGGCAGACGCGCCAACAGCTGAGAGAGAGTGGATACAAGAGGAACCTGGAAATGTTTATTGAGAAGCATTACCAAGGATTTGCCAAGGTTCTGGGCAAGAATTGGAGCGGCTTCAATATCCGTCAGTCTTGGCCTTGAGGATTTTCACAGGCCTGTAAGATTTACTGGATCTTCTTTCCCAGGCAGCTGCTGGGTCCGGTTCTCTTGGCGATGAAGCTGGTGACTTCCTTTCATGCAGCAGAGCCTCTCGATCCTCCCCAGTGGTGCCAGGAGCGGTTTGCTCAGTGGAGTTTTCTGTGGTCGCGATTTACAATAATCAGCAGCGGCCGCCAGCGCATTCTAGTGGCCGTGCCACACAAGGTTAGTGATAGTTTCTATCGCTTAAGGTTTTGTCTCCGTTGGGCTTTGGACCGACTTTGGACTTTGGCAGGGGTCAATGGCCCGAATCGGCCACTGCTTCAGGGGTTCTAGCGCTCTTAGTGGCATCTGGAGCTTCTCTGACAGCCGCCCTGCCGCCCGAGAAAAAAAACATGCTTGCTTCCTTCCCATCCTCCAGTCCCATCTTGGGGTGCTGCGGCTCCGTCGTCATGGGCTTGGATATGGCCACCGACAGAGATCGTCCGCCCTCCATATTGTCTATGCTTTCCACAGATGTGGTTGTATGGCATGAGCTGCTTATCATATGCGCTGTTCTTCGCACGGCAGACTGTTGATCAATATAGGTAGACACTATAGATTCTCTACATTTGCCCTTGCAGGGGCATGAAAAGTCTAGATCACCAGAGCTCTGGTAGGTACAACGCTTCGAGAATCCCAGTCACTGCATACCGCTGCGGATTCCCGCGTAGCTGGACCTATTTTCAATAACAAGAGATCCAGTCCGGGACAGGTCACAGGATCCAGAGACACCATGTAATTTGCATGTGTGACATCTCTCCACTACCGCCCACATTCGTAGTACAGCATGTCAGAAGTGATGCAGGCAGGCACGGCCAATCTGCAACACTGCACAACAGCTGTCAATCATGTTGGTCTGCTCGATCGTGGATGTACTGGGCTGCCGAGGTTCTCTTTGCATGGTAGTCGGTATAACAGACAGACATACACAGGCTCGGAAGATGAGACCTCGTGCTCATTGTATATCGCCCCGTGTCCAGTGGCCACTCGATTTCAGTCCCATTGAACCGCAACGATAGGACTCCCCAATCCCTAGGTGCATTCTACGCATTTTTATCCTCCCGGGCTCGACCTCGAAGACTCAATCCCATGCCGCAGGAGGACTGGCTTCTATCAGATGCTTGTTGGAGATAATGTTTCGGCCCAAGGCGAGATTTATTTGACAGGTCACTTACGAACGGCGCCAGATTTACTTCAACCAACATTGACGCGTCATGAGAATCTTAGGGTATATTCATGCAGGGAACCGAGACAAAGTACATGCCCTTGGATGCACTGAATTGTATATTTATCATTGAATTTCTTGCAGTTGGTATTACATAGATGGACCACCCTACGGCCAAGTCGTAGGCCCAAACTTCTCCCCCGGAGCCATGAACGTCTTGATCGCCATGCCCGTCTGGTCCAGCGTCTCGTACACGGCCGTGTTGCCGTACCAGGACGGCGGCGCGGCCGACGTCAGGTAGAGCGTGAAGAAGATGACAATGGTGGCGACGATGAGGCCGCAGTCCAGCGCCGCGCTCGTGATGTAGTTGTACTGCATCCACCAGCCGGTCCAGCGGCGCTTGATGAAGTAGTTGAAGACGGCGCCGCACGCGCCCCAGCACAGGTACGTGTACGTCGTGGCGGGCGGGATGAGGCCCGAGCCGCCGAAGAAGAGCGGCACGTTGACGTAGCGGAAGACGCTGCGGGGGTGGCGCCGCGCGAGGAACCACGTCGCGACGGGCGCCACCACGCCCACGAGCCAGAACCACTGGAGCCCCGAGTACAGGGCGCCGCGGCTGAACATGCGCGCCGGCCCGATGGCCCCCCACACGATGGACGCCGTGAAGTAGACCTTGCCGCCCGGGCACGTGTACGAGTTGGGCTGGTCGTCGGTGCACACCTGCGCGATGCTGCCCAGCGCCCAGTTCATGACGGCGATCTGCACCACGGCCGACCAGATCGAGGCGATCAGCTGCGACCAGAACATGACCCGCGGCGGCACCTTCATGTAGTGGCCCAGCTTGAGGTCCTGCGCAAAGTAGAGCGCCTGCGACATGGCCAGGTACCCGTAGTTCTTGAACATCATCATGGCCAGGGGCCGGCCGGGCAGCATGTAGCCGACGACGTACTCGGTCAGGACGTTGAGGCCGAGCTGGATGTTGGTGATGGCCTGTATGATGCCGATGGGTATCGTCCAGATGATGGGGATGATCATGCAGACGATATAAGCCCACCACGGAAACCCCGTCGGCCAGGCACAGCAGACGACGAACGAGAGCGCAATCATGATTACAAATAGTGCCGCATACCACCAATCTTCCGCATCTCGGTACTAGAAGAAGAGATCAGCTTGGTTCGTTTGAAACATTATCGAGCGTTGCTTGACAAAACAAGTGGGAAGCGAACCTTTTTCATAAGCCGCATGTGCACATCGTCTTCTTGATGACGCGCAAGCTTGAACTGCTCCTTAATCTCCCTACCGTGGTAGAGAGCCACGTGCACAATGATGGCACCGACAGCAGCAAAGGCCAGCCCGTACCCGATGGCAAACTGCGTGCTCAGGTAGAGAGGCGAGTAGGCCTCGTATTTTTCCTCGTCAAACATCATGTCTTCGTTGAGGATCCGCGTCACGTCGTAGACGGCTCCCGTGTTATCAAAGGCGTTGGACGACTGGACCGGAAAGTAGTCGGCGTACCAGTAGCCGGAAAAGTGTATACCCATCGAGACGAATACAAAGAAGACAATCACGCCGGCCATCGTGTTGGCCAAGGCATGGAACGGCGGTATCAGAGGCGACCCGACGAAGCCGGCCAAGACCGTCCAATCCAGTGTGATTGGCAAAATCCCATAGCCTTCGAGACCACCAAAGATCTTGTTGACGACCACATTGTTCGGGGCAGCCCAACAGACGAAGGTGAAATATGATAAGCCTTGGAAGATCCAACCCGGAAACCAATACCACACAAAGGAACAGGTCATGACGATCAGGAAGTACTTGTATCGCCCGATGCTCCAGCCGTTGGTTCTCTCTGGGTCCGACGGCGAGTGGTCGTGAAGAGTATAGAATAGGGAGGCGTTGACAAGGTCAGAAGGCCAGATCATGGCTGCCGGCCATACCAGAAATCGCCGCGCAAGACCTGCCAGACCGTAGCCGGTGCAAAGTGTCGTGATGCCGAATAAAAGTTGAAAGGCCCAACCGAAATTCTGCCCGTAGTAAATGTTCTGAGCCAGCAAGGCGTCCGTTGCATAGAGTGTTCCACCCCCATAAGCCGCATTCGACATGCACACGATGATGACGTGCTCTTTGAAGTTGAACTTTCCAGGCTTCAGGTTGATTTTGCACCCGAATATACTGAACTCGCGATCCGGGAATATCAGATCCCAGCCCAGGCCTATCGGGTAGGCGATCAACTGTATCACCCAGGTCGTGATGACGACGCTGGGGTTCCTCAGACTGAACAGCATATTGATGGCCGAGCCGAAGGTACAAAGCACAAGTCCGATGACCCATGCCCGGATGGTATTCGCAGGCACATCGACATCAAAGTTCCTGACCGTGGCGCGGACCTCGGGGTACGGGCTGTTGTCCTCCATCAAAGCCGCCTCCACCTCGACGCCCTTCTCGCAGTTGCCCTCGGCGAGGACGCCATCGATCTCGTTGAGATCCTCGAGCGGCAGATTCGGGTCGAGCTTGTGGTGCTGCTCCCAGTACTTCAGGGTGTTGAGCGTCTCGACGCCGGTTGTCTCGGCATCGTAGCCGATGATGTAGGGAGTGATATCCCCTTGGTCGGCGCGCCTGCGGAAGACCATCTTGACTTGCTGGCGAGGAGCGATATCGACTGAGCAGCAGTAGAACGCACCAAGGCGTCACCGAGCCTTGACAAACGACTCAAAGTGCGAGAGTCAGGACATTTCTCATGACAGAGGAATCTCCGCCACGAGAGTAGAAGAAACGGAATGCATACCTAGGTAGTAGCATCGTATCTGTCGACAGGGTAAATGGCGTGTGGCCATGCTAGCCCGCGTGCTCGGCTTTCCCCTGGACCATGAGCCGATTATTGGTTCTGCAAAAGCTGTACGCCCATAGTAGAAGAGAGAGTCTCCCAGGTAAAGCCTTCACGACCTCCGCGTTATCGGTGGCACCCACGAGCTGCGCAGCCATCAGAGTGCGGGACCTGCCTAAATCGGATTGCGCCATTCCCATGTTCTCCTTCTGGGGGTGGGGTGAGCATGATGCGACGGCAGGGTTCATTCACACCAACAACCCGATTAGCCATCACTCATCGTTACTCCAACGGCGAAATATATGCATCTTCCATTGTGTCGGCATCTCGTGTCAAGTTAGAAGTGTACGGACGAATGTTGTCGGCCATTTACTTGTCATGCCAAGTCCCATGAGAGAATCTCTCGAATTCGGCGCCTTCATAAGCTCGGCCTTATCAAGCAACTCGTGAGTGAGGCATCTCTCGTCCTCAATCCAAATTCCAAAATCGGGGTGTATTGCAATCTTATAGTGCGGCCTCGACATGACGCCTCACTGTCGGCCGGCTTGCTGCAATACGACCTGTTCGTTGCTCGAAAAGTGAATCTCATACTCGGCAGTGTTATATGATTTCCACGTGGTTTCCGACTGTCCTAGGACTTTTGATTGTCCGGAATCGTCGGCTCAGAAGCAGGTACCTGCACACCCGGGGCTCCGTCTCTGTTGGCCCTCCAGACGCCTTCCTCGCCCTCGAACTCTTCTCGCTTCCAGACCTCGACGCGGGCTTTGCATTCCTCGAGGGCCTCCTCGCCAGCCCTCCAGGCCGCTTGTCTATGAGGAGAGGAGACGGCAATGAGTATGCTTTCCTCGCCGATTGGGACAGTTCCAAGCCGATGTACCATGGCGATGCCTTTGAGCCCATGCTTTGTGCTGATGTCCTTGCACAACGATAGCATAGTCCTGAGTGCCAATGCACCATATGCCGAATATTGCAGCTCCTTGACCGGTTTCCCCCCAAAGTTGTCCCTCGTTGTGCCTGATTATGTGTTACTCGAGCACGAAGCAGTGATTCGGTTCAAGAGCCATACCTGCGAAAAGAACAATGGCTCCGGCCTGGGGGCTGCGTACCCGGTCCATGACATTTTGCACGTTTAGAAGATCATGAGTGAGCCCAACGTAACAGCCCTCTTCTTGTAATTCAGTGAACCCCTCCATGGTGTCCCACTGTCGATTTATTTGTCTCCTCGAGAGATTGTGCCTCTCAGCTTCATCCAGGATTCAAGGAATTGGGTGTAGATGTGTTGATTGATACGATGCGGTGGGCCGAAGATTTATAATACCAAGACAGATTTCCTGATCAATTACACGAGGCCAATCATGAAATTCAAGCTGCCTGTTCTGCTTCCAAGGTTCGTTCAACTTTCAGGTGACGGCAAGCTCCAGCTCCAGCAGCCCCAACCCGCAAATTGACTAAGCTAAAGCTAGGGCGGCGGACCCACTGCGATTGTCATTGCTGGAGACCCTGGAGCTCTGGATCTCGACAAGCTACCAACAATTCCTCGTCCTCATCTTGCCGCTTCTTGGCCATTTTCCAGAGCAGATTGCGGCCACGAATTTGGCTTCACAAGATACACCAACACCCCGAGGATAAGACATATACACATGAGCGCTGTACCGCTCATCCAGCGCCATGTACGACGAACGCGACCACCGATCGCATGATCGAGACGAGCGCGATCGCTTCCAACGAAGATCCCCCAGCTCGCGGGACAACCAATATCGCTCGCGGCATGGTAAAACTTGAAAATGCCTGGGTCATCACTGTGGAGATTGGTCATGAGCTTGCGCTGACTTTCCTCTGACGGAAGATTCTTCTAGATCGCCAAGAAGAAGCCGTGGAGATGATTCCTACCGTGCCGACCATTCAGGCCACCCATACTCGGGCTACGGCGACAGGAACCCCGGAGGATGGTCCGATCGAGGTCGCGACCAGCACGGCAATGAATCCGGCCATGGCGGTGGCAGATTTGCACGACATGGCTCTGCAGATTACAGCCGCGAAGCACGCTCACAAGACCGCGGCCGCGACCGCAGCTACAGAGAGCGCCATGACAACAATGATCGCGGTCGGTACAGCCCACGGGATTTCTCGCGTAGTCGCTCTCCCGACGATGGATACTACAATGATGGATCATATCGCTCAGGTCCGGGCAGGCCATATCACACCGTGAAACTGGATGACATACCGGATTACCTGAGCACGCAGGAGGTATGGGCAACCAAATTCCCAGGCGCCGACCGACGACTAACAGTGTTGTGATGTAGATTGAGGAGGCTTTGAGGAATGCTGGCGCCAAGGGTCTCGTTGATCTGCGGGTCAAGATGGACGACAGAAGCCACGATCGCCGATGTTATGCCTTTGCCGAATTCAGCTCGGAAGATGCCTCTGTCGCCTTTCTCGAACAACACTATCCTACCGTCGAGCTCACGACTGCCGATGGTACACGTGTCCGCACCCCGATAGCATATAGCAGAGAGCGCCGTCCTGCCCCCAAGATCGATGATTGGCAGTGCACAATGGTGGGGAGAAATACTTCATTCTATATGGAACTTGAGTTGCTAATCTGGGAGCAGTGCCATTTCGAGAATTTCTCGCGGAGAGCAACATGCAAGCAGTGCAAAGCACCCCGACCTTGTGAGTGAAACCAAAGTAGGGCAAAGAATGAAAACGAGCAACGGTGCTGACCGACTCGTCACAGCTGAGGATGCCGCAGAGATGCAACTAGACGGCAACAGTGATGAGTGTCCGCAACAGACTGCTTCTCAATTCTTGGTCGTCCGCAACCTCCCTCCTTCCATTAGCGAGACCGTCTTTGCAAACGGCATCAAGAAGCTGTATGTGGACAAGGAGGACGAGCCGAAGCAGCCAGCAGGTGCTCCCGTGAAGCTGAAGAGTACTGCCCCAGTCGGCAACACTTCTGGACTTGGTGCCAAGCCAGGCTCGCTCTCCCGGGTCTTCCTGATTCGTGACAGGTATACCGACGCCACTTGCAGATATGGTTTTGCCGAGTTCGCTCACATCGACGATGCCCGAGCGGCCATGGCCAAGTTCAATGCTTCCCCCCAATTCACCATCGGTTCAAAGCCAGTGACAGTGGCATACATACACTCCGGGGTCTTCATCCCATTCTTGAAGCCAGTCATTACTGAGCAAGACACAAAGTTCACTTTTTCGGCCAGCCACAACCCGTCTTTGAGACTTAGCTACTGGAATCCAACAGTATACGCAAGCGAGTCCACCGTCTTCAACGAGGACCTCTATGAGGAGAGGCCCAGCCAAAAGGCGGCAACCGAGTCAAACACTGGCAAAGACTCGAAAAAGAGAAAAGCAGACAAGGAATTGTCAGCCCCTGGTGGTAAGAGGTCTGTGGCCATGGCGCCACAACTAGCCAAGTGGGCAAACAAGCATGCCGAGCTATACGGAGGAAAGCCGAAAGATACGACAGACAAGGCAAATGCAGATGATGGCGAAACCCCTGCCACTGGTTCCAACAGTCTTGGAGGTCGCATCTCGATGCCGGCGGCTTCGGCTCCGTCAACCATGACAGTGTCGTATGCTGACTTGGATCGCATGTGCTGTCTTCTGTGCAGACGAAAGTTTGTCAGCGAGCCGTCGCTGCAGCGTCATGAGCAACTCAGTGATATGCACAAGAAGAACCTGAAGGACGACTCACTAATCCAAAAAGCTACGGATGATCTCAAGGCTGTGGGCAAGGAGCCCATTTCAAGTTATAGAGACCGAGCCAAGGAACGTCGTTTGGCACATAATCAGCCCAACAAGCCTAAGCATCCTCCTGCGCGAAAGCATCACAGCGCTCCAAAAGAGACCGAACCCAAGGAACCAACTGTCAGCAAGCCTGCACTGTCAAAAGGAGCAGGCCTGCTGGCAAAGATGGGCTGGAATTCTGGCTCAGGACTTGGCGCTGAGGGCGATGGACGAACAAACATCATTGAGACAATGGCATACACGCCGGGAGTTGGTCTGGGCGCTGAGGGAGGCAAGATCGGCGACGCTGCCGAAGAAGCTGCCCGTGCTACAAAGGGTGATTATGCAGATTTTGTGGCCAAAGCAAAGGACAAGGCCAGACAGCGCTACGAGAACATGGGTTAATGGAACTGGCAATGGACATGTGTTACTAGGAGATATGTGTTGCGATGAGCATGGGCGTAGCATTTTGTAGCATTTCTCTGCACGCGCTACTCGATACACATACTTGTCTCGATCAGATGCGAGTACTGCACCTATATATCAGCCAGCTCAATCATGCAACGGACTTCCAATACACCTAATACACCAACGTCTGCTTCTCAATGTTCCGCCGCCCAACTTGAAGTCCTAAAAGGACTCATGATCCAGCGACTTCCTACTGAAATCTGTCATGTACTAATACCATTCATGAATGACGTGATAAACGGATTCTTTGCTCCGGGATATGAGGTCGTCTTACAATCTCCTGGAGTAGCCTCCTGGAATTACGACACAGAGTGACTGCCCACATCCCGAACATATCGAGACTGCGACCTGATATCCAACAGTTCTCTATCAAATACATGCATGCCTATATACATGTACAATGGCATCGTATAGTGTCTGTGCATCGTTCAGTCGACTAATCAGACTTGGCGCTCGGTATGAATTGATCCCACGTGGGCTGCATAACAGTCCTCCCTCGAGAGTCGAGAGCAAGGGGTATACTGCGTCTCGCTACAATGTCTGCAAAGCTTAGCCGACGCACACCCAGATTGGCGGGATCGGAATCTCGAACGAGGCAGACGCGCGTAAGCTCACACTGGCCCTGAGCCCGAAAAATGGCTGGGTGGTGGCAGTCTATTCGAATGAGCCTTGTCTACCTACAAGGCTGGTTTCTTACACTCGAGAATGATTGGACGCCATCCCGCAGAGATAAGGATGCAGTATCTCGAGGTTCTGGATGCAGATGTATACCCCGACGCTCGAGCCTCCTGTTCCTGCAAAGTGACGTCCGAAAAATATGATACAAGAGGTCGTGCTCTCTCACAAACCTATTTGCGCCCTACCATCTCATTCGCCATTAGATACCTAGAATATCGAAGTTGCAAACGAATGTCCCCGAGCATGGCGTGTGGCAGCCTTGTAGTCTGTCGCTTGGAGTCAGCGGCGTCGACACTGCTTTCCTATACTCAACCCCACGCAGCAATCCTTGTCTTGGCACACGAACTGCAGCACTGCACAGACTCGATGTGTGCTGCGCCCGAGATGTGTTGGTTGCAAGAGCGAACAAGACGTCCAGGTACTGATAACAAACGTGATATCCCGGGGAACGGTTTCTGTAGTTTCTGGCAGCAATTGCGTCCAACCAGTGACCTGGACCTTGCCCGGCAGGATAGAATATGGAAGACATGATGGTGCTTCGATCGAGATCAGAAGACGTCACAATCAGAGAACGTGCTGTGCCGTGGTCTTGATGATAATAGATTAAAAGGACTGATGATCCAGGTGCGAAACTAAAATGGGTCGAGTAAAGTTATACGCCGATGCCAAGTCTTGCCATAATTACCATAATTGAAAGAGTACGACTTAGACCTCGGACATCATGGCCCTCTGGGACAATGAGGCATATGGATCCCAGGCCCACAAAGTCTGCTGGTTCCTGGTGTCTCTCACGTCAGGTATGTAGTATGATCTTGTCCCGGCCCTCCGCGGACCTCCTTGGCACTGTAAAAAAGAGGCGAACCAGGAGTTGCAGTTCCTCTCCACACGTCTCTCGGCGCAACCTCTTCTGGTGTCTACTTCATACGTCTAACTCTCTCCATCTACACAGGTATCATCGCCCTCCGCTTCTATGCCCGCCTGACCGCCAAGCCAGGCAACTGGTTCGGCGCCCTGGGGCTCGACGACGCCCTCGTCGGCCTCAGCTGGGTCGTCCTGCTCGTGACACAGATCTTCATCCAGATCGCGGCCGGGTACGGCAACGGCCAGCACTATGACGCCCTCAGCCGGCACGACCAAGTCGAGGCCATGCGGTGGAACACCATGATCGACGCCGTCATCATCTGGGCCTTTTCGCTGCCCAAGCTCGCCATCGTGGCGCTGCTGAGGAGGATCTTGAACTACGGTAAACGATATAATTCATTTATACAAGTGTCCCCTGAGCCTTCTCCATTGTCATTTTTTCGCTTCGAGTCATATCTGACACACCCCGACCCCAGGTCTGCACACGTCGGTCCTGCTCTGGGGCCTCGCCTTCGTCGGCCAGGCCCTGATCTTCTCCATGTCGGTCTTCCTGTTCATCCAGTGCAGCCCGGCCGAGAAGAACTGGGACAAGACGGTCGACGGCATCTGCCTGCCCGACGGCACCATGATCGGCATCGAGTATTTCGTCTCGTCGTACTCGGCCTTCCTGGACTTATTTCTCGCCGTCTTCCCCGCGCCCTTTGTCATGCGCCTCAACATGCCCCTGCGCACCCGCCTCGCCGTCACGGGCGCCCTCGGCCTCGGCGTCCTCGCCAGCGTCATCCAGGGCTATAAACTGAGCATCATGGGCTCCTCGTTCAAGTACACGGACGAGGATCCGACCTGTACGTTTGTCTCTCTCTCGCTCTCTTTTTTTCTTCTTCTTTTCTTTCTCTTTCCCCCCTCTTGTCTCCCGCAGATCTCGCACTAATGACTTACTCGCCATGTAAACAGACCCCCTCCCCTTCCTCAACACCTTCGGCATCTCCGAAGCCTGCCTCCTCCTCGTCGCCGGGTCCCTCCCGGCCCTGGGCCCGCTGCTCCGGCGCGCCCGCGCCCGGCTCGCGAGCTACTCGCTCGGCAGCGGCTGGAGCGTCACCGAGATCGGCGGACGGTACCTGCGCAGCAAGCGCAGCCACAGCACATCCCGCGATGGCGAGGAGAAGCGAAAAGAAAGTAACAGCACGCCGCCGCTGACGTTCCACGGCTACGATATCAACACGGCGGCCGCCGCGAGGCGCAAGGCGTCCGACGGGTCCGAGGAGGATCAAAGGACGCTCACGCTCGACGACGACGACGATATCGAGAGCCGCGCCGGTCTGCGCGACGACAGCGGCAGCGGCGGCAGCAGCCCCTCGACGACGACGAACATGACGCGCCTCAGTCCGCCGCCCATGGCCCTGGCGCCGCTGCACCAGCGCGATGCCCGGTCCGGGAGTCGTACGGAAGAAGAGACTTGCGGTTCCGAAAAGTAAGAACGAGATACGATCCCCAAATACTATTACGAGACTCGACAAAGCTGACACTCTCGGCCCCGTCTCCCTAGACAGCCCGGCTTATCTGGTAAGGCCAATGTCGTCTCGGACAAAGTAAAAGATGCCTGGCAGGGGCTGAGGCAGGATGGCGGCAACGTCGTTCTTGCTTGCGTCCGGAAGCAGGGTTGAATAAGCAGGCCCGGGGTGCTATTTGAGAATTTTGATTTCCTCTCGCCTTTTTTTTTACTCTTGTCCATTCTGCCGACCTATACCCTCGAATATACTCCGCTCGCTCAGGGAAGATACCCTTGTCCTTTTTCTCTCTCTCGTCCTCTGGAATTATTTTGGTACTGCGCTGGATGGGATTGTGGTTTTCCTTGTAATAATACTTTCCTACTAATAATACTTTCCTACCCACGACTATCCGGATCTCGTAATCATTGTGAATATATAATAATTGTCAGTTCGATGAGGCCAGCACACTGAACAATCACATTTCAAACCAAGTTCGTCTTGAAGATGTTTATCAAATTAATGCTACGTAAGTTAATATAGAAAAACCCGCCCGCTATAAGATTTCAGTAAACGCCGGCTGTGAAACAATCATGACCAACACACGTCTGTCTCCCAAAAACCTGTTCTCTCCCTCAGCTAATCTTCTTGCCCATCAAGTCGGCCAGCTCGTCCAGCAGCTCGACCGTCTCGGCGGGGCTGGCGATCCAGGCCGTGGTGCCGACGCTCCGGGCCTTGAAGTCGTTGGAGCCGGCGCTGAGGAACTGGTCGCCGACGTGGAGGGTGTTCTCGCCGCGGATGGGCGCGTTCTCGCCGCCGAACCACTTCTGGCAGACGTTGACGCCCCAGCTCTTGTCGCCAATGTCGACAAAGACGTCGCGGCCGCCGTTGAAGGCGCAAAAGGGCACCACCTTGTTGTCGTAGTCGCGGCCGCCCACGCTGAGCTCGAGGATCTTCTGCACCACGAGCACCGTCTCCTCGAGGGACTCGCGCGGGATACGGATCGAGGGGTCGGTCGGGATGATGCCGACGGCGCGGTCCTTGCGCATGACATCCGCGGGCAGCGCCATGGTCTTGATGCAGTCGCGCAGGGCAGCCTCGGCCACGTCCAGAAGTGCAGTGATGCTGGTGTCCGACCAGGCCAGCATCTCGGCCGTGAGCCAGCGCTCCCGCGGGACCGGCCGCAGTAGGTGCTCCGAGTCGGCGTGGAATTCAAACAGGTAGTTTGCTTCACCGCCCATGATGATTATGTTCTGGCGCTGCTGCGGCGTCAGCTCCCGCGACGTGGCGATGGCGTCCAGTAGTCCGTGCAGGCGACCATAGTACTTGTCGGCCGTTGTGTAGCCGGCAGCGGTGACGATGCCAATCTTGACGTTCTTGCGCATGAGATCAATCATCCTTGGAATCACTGGACTCGTTGACTCGAGACTCTCGCCGTCATCGTACAGCGTCACATCACCATCAAAAGTAGCCAGCTGCAGGGTGCCGTACGTAGTGACGGCCATGATCTGGGCCGAGTTGAGGACGAGGCGGACGTCATTGAACGAGGGCGAGACGAAACGCCGCGATGATATGAAGCGCTTGCGGTCCTGGTACTTGAATGCGGCCTCTAGGGGCAGGCGCGTGAAGAAGACGCCTATCGTCGGGACCAGCAGCTTGAGCTTGGACGGCAGGCTCCTGTTGTCCCTCTGGTGCTCGATGTGATCGTCGAGCATGACCTCAACGTCGCGCATGATTTCCGCATACCGCCTGTGCGCCTCCTCGGACATTTGTGTGAAGCTCACGCTGTTGGTCTCAAACACGCCCGTGGGCTGCGAGTAAAGGACGAAGGGGACGGCGAGCAGCCCCTTGATCCATTCTGCGGAGTGGTCAGCTAGCTGTTAGAATATGCCGAGTGCTTTTCTTTGAATGATGGCAATACATCTCGCCACCTGACCACCGATCAAGGACTTGCTGGCACGATATATACACATGGGTGCGGTCCAAGGAGTATGGTTCAGTCGAGACGACACTCGAGGCCGATACTCTTCCGGATCCCCCGGTATGGTCAAGGTCTGGTTGCGGGGGATCCACCCAATCAATCATGGGCGGGCGACGCAGCCAGCCGACCAACGAGTGATTGATTCGCTCTTCTCACTGCTGTTGTTCGGAGCCGACATGACCCTCCCGGATATGTAGGTACAACGGCTCTGTTTGGCCCCCATTTGCACGCGACACCAACCGGCGACGGAAAACCCATTCGTGGATTTCACAAGGCAATCATATCTGCTTACCTATGAATTGATCTCGCCTGTGTGTTTTGAGGGCATCTATTGCATTTATAATCAGCAAGGGCGAACATCCAGTCTCTTGCTCAATCTCCGCCTCTGTGTGATTTGTCTTTTGCAGAGTAAGGGGTTTGAAGGAAAGTCAATACTCACATTCGACGCGATATCTTGTAGTCATTGTATTTGGATTTCTCGAGGGTCTTATTGTTGCTCTTTTTAGCGAGGCCGGCAAGTATAGTCGAGCGAGAGAATAAAGTCGATGAGCAGACAGGATGAGATGGACGTTCCCCTATTGACCCTTTCTCTAGATTGGCAGTGCAGTCCAAGGTATGTGTATGTCGGTGAATCTGGAGAGAAAGACAGAGGTACTGACGAAGCTCTCAGCTGACTGGTCCCTTCTTGCTTCGTTGCTTCGCTGGCTGATACGGCGCCGGCAACCGCCGCCCGCCACTCTCTTCCCCACAGGAATGTCTTAGCTGGCGTCTCGGGCCAGCCCCAGGGGGCCGAGGGGGGCCAAGCACAGGGGTTCGACTCTGCGAGTTATATGCCAGCCGGTTGATGACTACCTACTACTGCCCTTTGTTCTGTTTATAACGCTGCTCTTCACCTCCTGGCCACGTCATCCATCGAGGACCAAAGTACACCGTTTGTTTTCATATCACTGCTACGAATATATGCCTTCCATTCCCCGATATTACTAATCAGACTCGTTCATGTCTATCATCGAGACTAGATTAGAGTTACAAACAGTACCTGGTGGACAGGCGCTAAGATAGTGCACTGTATCTAATGTATACCGCCAAGGTGGTCACGCGCGGTCCTCCAGGTGAAAAAAACGGCCACATTCCCCCCTCCTTTAAGACCAAGCCAGGATCGTTGCTATCAATAGTATATTACTCTATGTAATATGCACACTTGTGCCATGCATTATATGCCAGGAACCTTCAACTGTATCAAGTCCTCATGTACACCATATCCAGGGGTGGTATTGATCCACACATGTCCCGTCCTGGAAATATATTCAACAACATTGCTTGGTCTTCTGCCGACTTCCATGTCGCGACATTACGAAAAGTTCCTTGACTTCTTGGAACGCAGCCACGACGGTCTACTCCATTTCGATGATGATTTGGTCGATGGCTGAGGTGATAGGTCGCTCGAGTGCTGCGACCCCAGCGTTGAGCCGTCCAGTGTTGCTCCAGGGCTGCCTATCAGTGTTTTGCCCTCCATGTCAGAAGCCGGCGAGTAGGGCGCGTGTGGCGACAGTCGAGCTTCGAGCTCCGCCGTCTTGGGTGCAGACGAGCGATGCGACCTGGGCATCAACGACATGTCGCCTAATGATCCCAGTACCTTATCCGAGTCTCTTGAAAGTATACGAGAATTGGAAGTCGGCGCATCGCTTCCCGGGAGCTCGGGAGTGAACGACGTATTTTCCAGCTCCACTGGAGGTCGCTGTGTAGGCGCGGGTAGCTCTGCCGGCGCCGAGATGGACGCAAGTCTTGTGGTGCTGCTGTTGGTAGGAGAGGAGGGATAGTCGGGTGGCTTGCCAAACCGACTGGCATAGATGAGATCCTCGATATTACCCCTCAGCCTGTTGAACTTGAAGCCAATCTGTAACCTTTTCAGTGGGATCAAGTCATCGATCTCGTCGTGGACTTGTTGCTGTAGCCGCTTCTCGTTTCCGGCAAAAGTCTTGATCGTTGTGGTCGTGTAATATCTCGCCGCGTCCTCGATCTGCTTGACTGACACATATCTGCCTTCGTATCTGAATGACCTCTCAAGGATGAGTATCATGTCGCAAGAACACTTCAACAGCATTCTAGCTGCTGGTGGGAGGCCAAGCAAGCAACTAGCAGCGCCGACAATGGCTCCGATACCTGCTGTGGCTATTCCCACGCCGATCGTCACTCCCGAGACGATGAGAAATTGAGTTATCGAATGGGTCATGTCTGAGTATATGGGTGAGCAATCAGCAATAATCCTCATTGAATGTGCAAAAGTCATAACGAGCAACACCTTGTACTCACAGTCCCTAATGTTGCCCATGACGACGTTTGTCATGATGGCTTCCACCTCGGCTGGTGCGGCTTTCGGGAACCCAAAACATTGGAGCACATGCTCGCAAATCAGCCGCGATACCGTGGGTGTGGTGATGATTCCTGAAAATGGAAGGGGTACAGCTGCTGTTCGAATCGCGTGCGTGCCAAGCCTCATACATTCTGTTATTGCCGAGTTAATCTTCTGGTCCACGTCGATCACCTGTGCGGCAACGCAGAATAGACGGACCCGCTCGTCAGCAATGAGGCCTAGGGTTTGTGATATGAGACTCTTGATGCCAACTTCGTCGTCTGTCTCGCGAGATTAGCAAAAGTGTGCATGATCACCACGTGGGCGCTCGATTAGTTGGCTCACCTTTTGAAAGACAACAATATCCGTCAGCCTTGTAATGTTTAATTTGTGAAAGCTGATCCCTCAGCTGGGAGAATTGATCCTCAGCTGACTGGTTGGCTTCTTCATTCGCCAAGCGCAAAGCTGTTGGATAGTCTTCCGTCTTGGACATGTACTCTTCCAGGAGCTGCATTTTGCGGTATCCGACAAGCTTGTCCTTCTTGGTGCCCACAATGAATACCGGGACATCATGGGAGAACTGTGCAATGGTTTCAAAGGTCTTCTTATCCGCCTCCTCAATACGGCTGACATCAGCGTCGACGCAAAACCTGGTGTTGGCGTCAGAAATCTGTGCTCCATTTCCCGTGGGAGAGGCTTGCTGGAATGTGACTAACCAAATGACGTGTAACGCCTGAGCAGCATCCTTCTGGAAAGCGCGGTTACGAAGAAATCGAGCAATCAGCTCTAGCTCCGAGTCGCTGCCCGCTTGCCAACCTCGAGAATCATGGATCAGCAAACCAGGACTGCAGGCAGAAATATTCAGTTAGCAGAGATTTCGAGAGCGCGAACAAACACACGGAAGGGACCACATACTGCCTTGGAGATTCGAAGGCCTGGTTGATGTCATGAACACCTTGATCGTACGATAGAGACTCCTCGGTCATCTCAACGCCGAAGACCTTGTTGATAAGAGTGGACTTGCCAACGCCTGTCTTGCCGCACACCAGAATGCGGAATGCCTTCACTCCGCTGGCCTGCAGCTGCATTCCTTGTAACCACGGCGGGAGCGAGGTCGCATTGTCAAGCACGCAGTCTGCTTGATACTCTGCTAGATTCTTCTTCATCGGCTTGAAGCTACTAAGCTCAAGGTATTTGGGGAATCTGTCGAGTATGCAAAATGCCGAAAGGTGAATGATGGTGCCGTAAGCACCTGTAGAGTTCCAGCCCTTCAAGCCATTTGAACCAAAGATCTTTCTATTGGGGGCATGCGAAAAGCATTCGTTATCGAGTCTCAGACAGTGCGAATCGCCTTCAGGCCTTGTTGGCGCCGCGTGTACCGTCTGAAGGTCAAACATGCTGACCTGTATGCCGTTGGTATATTTGAAGCTCCACTGGATATCCTCGCTCCCGTCTAGGTTTGGCAGATTGCCAGCGTACTGTGGGAAGACGAGAGCCATCGGATCCTGGGCTTTGAGCGCCTGTCCGCTGGGTGCCGAGATGGCAAGTCCCGTCTTCATGGCCTCTATGAGCATCCATTGTAGCGGGTATAGAGTGATGCCATCGTGTAGTACGGCGCCGCACATGTCGTCGACGGATCCGATGAACCATGCTTGCACGAACGAGTGCGTAGTCATATCCATATACTTGCCAATTTCGAGCAGCTGTGCGGCTTTGGCGGAGCGGTTTTCGTTCAACGCCAAGGCGACACGGAGGTGACTGATGGAGGTAACAAAGGACGTGTCGTATACGGTGCTCGTAGCGGTCGCCTTGATGCTGTCCAACAGACCCATGAATCGAATCCGTGGTGGACCCAAGGTATGCGCCTGAATGGTGCTCGTCAACCGGGGGCCATTACGGCTGTCATCCTCAGCCCACGCCTTCTGAAGCGCACAGGTACAGTCAAAGAGGTCATCAAAGCGGCTCAGCGATTCCCTCTTGGGCAGTCCCATGTGGTGCATGATACCGGCAACAGCACGTGCGACGAACGAGCCATGGCCGGAACCGAAGAGATAGACCTCATCTTCGGGTGACTCCAGAATGGAGCAGATCTCCTTGGTGATCTGCTTGATCTTGTCGTCGGTGTCGTCGCCCGGGACCTTGGTTTTGAACTTGTCGACGAGCGTCGGGGGCTTGCCGACGCAGGTGTAATACCTCTTCACCTGCAAGACACTCCCACCCGAAGAACCAGGCGTCAGCCCATCGGTCACGAGACCATGCAACCTGAATATGCTGGAGGGGTTGCGATGCGCTGTGATAATCAATAATCAGAGTCCCAGCTTGGCAGCGCGGGCAAAGAGGCAGAAACAAACCTTCACCTTGACGCCCCTCGGCTCCGTCGACTAGGATGACCACTCGTCTGGTTGTCCTCTGGTTTGACATATCGGGCACAGCTCCTTTACATTATGTTTGGCCGACCAGCCAGTGACAACATGGAAATACTGGCCAAGAACCAAAGTGCAATCGATGACTCGAGGAGTTGGCGATGCGCGGCCCGTCCTCTGCCTTCTCGCAAAGATCAAGAAGGGATAAGGAGGCTCGGCGGACAGGCAGATAGTGGCTATGCTACCTGCCAATTCCCAAGACGGGTAGCGGCCAGGGTACCTCGTAGGTACAACCCACCTCCTACGAGCACGGATAAAACTGGTGTGTTTGGTTGGCTCTCGACTGATGAGTGGTGTGCAGCACACGGTGGCTTGGACGAGGCAATACGAGTACTCACAAGCAGCAAGCTTGGCACATTATCAAGGAGATGTAGCAACGCAAAGATGACACCAAGTTTTGAGAGGTTGACAGTTCCCGTACGTTAGCTGTTTGATGGATGACAGCGACTCCGCAGAGCCAAAAGGGCTGAAGGTAGCACGGACGAAACTCGTCACAGACCGCCGACTGCCCGAGGCGGGGATCGCCATTTGGTTGGGTACACTAAAGGACCGCTAAAACACCCGGGTAGCGAATCCTTCAATATGACAGGGCCGACTTCTACGGCTTTCATGCCGGTGCCTTCATACCTTACAGATGCAAGAGGGAGTTGCAGGTAAACAAAAATCAAGTACATTTCGACGTCGGTGTGGGATATTTGTGTTTGCACGTTCTAACTCTTTCTTGCCTTCCCCGACGTCTTCCTCGTCAATCATCGATTTGTCTCATTCATCCTTCCCGTAGCTGTCATAGACTCAATGGCACCGCAAACTCTGTACGTGGGAATCTTCAACAGAGTCATCTATCCCTCCCAGCCTGTCTCATTGCAAGCCCTCAATCTTCCACTTTCTAGTTCTCACGTGAACAGCTGCTATGTAGCGACGCCTGAGCCTTGCTGGCTTGTCCTGTACTTCATACTTGACCGCGTCGGTTGCGTCAACCAGCAATCAGTCGCCACAGTCGAACATGTAGACCTCTATAGTATTGCCTCTGTTTTCTGTAGAGAATTCGTCTGTTCACTCTCTCCACGCGTCGGGTAGGGGAGCCCTAGTTCACTCCTCCGTTCGCCGGGATCCCTTGAGGGTTCTGCGCCGCCTGCGCTGCGAGTTGGATGGCCGCCTGTGCATTGACCTCGGCCTGGTGAACCGCGCTCTGGATGACAGCTTGGTCATCAGACGTGAGGGGTGCAGTCAGGGTTCCATAGAGTTGGGGCTGCTCTTGTTGCAGTTCTGTAGTATTATTAGTATATGTCCGAAGAAAAGCATCGACACATCGGACGTGGGACTTACTCAACAACGCTAGTCTAAACAGTTGATACGGTTCGAGTTTGTCCAGCGGAGACTCGAGCAGGACGCTATCCTCGCCGAGATCATCGTCGGAGTCTTCGGCGTCTCGGTACTGGTTTTCGAGGCGGCTGAACTTGGCAGCCTCTTCGTTGAGGAACTCCAGGTAAGCCGTGCTCTCGTCGCGGCCTTCCTGGGGCTCTTCCTCGGGCTTCTCCTCTATTTGCCAGTTGGTATCCTCCTCGGCCCATTCATCCTCGTCATCAAAGTCATAGCTGGCGGCATCGTAAGTGTAGTCATCCTTCAGCGCATCGTCGCGGTTCTTCATGGCATTGGGCAACGTCCTGAAGAGGATAGTGACACCTTGGAGCAATCTGGGCCAGCCGGTCTGCACGCTCTGAGGGATCTGGTCTGGGTTGAGTTGGAGCAAGGCAACAATGGCAACGATGCACAGCTTCTTGTCGTGGACTCGGCTGAATGCATCCATGTTTCCGAACCACAAGCTGAAGAACTTGTTGGTCCAGCCGTTGCTTTCGAGGACATGCAGAGCGAGGATGGGGTTGTAGTAGATGGCGTTGATAACCATCTCCATGAGGTGGATCTTGTAGGACTTGACCTTGACCTCATGTCCGTTGAGAACAGCCATGGCCATGGCAATGAAGCCGCTGACACACTGATCGATGTGGCCGCGCAGACTCAGCATGATAGCCTCAGCCAGCTTGCAAGCGCAAATGCGATCAACGCCTCCAACCTTAGGGTCATCAAAGAGATCCTGGACCATGCCAAACAAGGCGTTGACGTATTCGGGCTTCTGCGCAAGATGGGGAGCACCATATTGGACGAAATTATCGAGAGCTGGGAGCATATCCTCGAGGTAGAGCTCGGCGCCAGACTTGAACGTGCGGTGGATCAGCTCAAAGGCTTGCCACATGGTAGGTGAAATACTTTTAGCCGCAAAGGTGCACGAGTCAATGATCTCAAACACCTCGTTGTACAGGTCTGCGAGCCATCAATTAGCATGGGGTAGTCAGGTTATTTGAATTGATGGATGCTTACCATATAGCTTGTTCTCCAAGGTGATTTCAATGACTGGCATGAGCACTGCCTCAATATGCAGTAGAACATCTGGTGTGCTCTCCAGAGTGAGGATCAGTGTACCGATGGTCTGCAAGACACCGAGGGCCGTTATGCTCTTGTCATCCAAGTAGTCGCCGTATTCATCGTCGTCACCCTTGGCAGCGTTCTTGTCCAAAAGTTCGCGTACTATGCGCAGGTACGTATCTCTCAGTTGCTCGCTCAGTGCCACTGCAAATGGCGTGAGTTCGGCAGCAAAGACCTCCACAAAATCTTCCATCACGTTGGCTAGAGCGTCAATATCGCACTCGTTGGCCAACTTGAGCAATTGCTGCATGATGGTGGGAATACTCTGCTGCATGCTGATTCTGATAGTATCATGTCTGATGAGGGGTTGCAGAGCCAATGCGGCGGTGACACGGACAGGCAGGTCCGTGTCAGCCATACAGTCCAAGATGTGGCGGTAAATGATGAGCAAGTTGTTCTGGTCCTTGAAGTTGAGCTGCTCAAACTTTTCAATGGTGTCGCAGGCTCGAGCCCGGAGGTATCCTTGCGTGCTCTTGAAGTCAGGGAAGACATATCGTACCAGGAAGTACTCTACTTGGTCCGCGATAGGACTCTTCTTGCCAAGCAGGACAGGAGCCAGAGTACCAATCATGCGCAGGGCACCCTCCTTGGCAATGTGGTTCTTGGCATCGGCCGCGGCTGCCTCGTACTCGTTGACCACGCTGTTGATGAATTGCAACAGCTCGAACGTCTGCTTTCTCCTGACCTTTGTGAGAGTGACCAGGAAGTTTGTCGCGGCAACGTCGGGTGACGAGACCTCCTCGTAGAAACTGAGTTTCCGGTGGAGGTACTCCTCTGGCTCGTCCTCGAACTTCTCGATATCCTCCTGGGTCAGACACAGGACGGGGAATACCAAATGGGTGACCAGGTTGGTGAGGTGCGGCTTCAGGTGGTTCCACATCTCCTTAGGCCGGCAGCATTCGTCGAGGAAGACGAGCGTGTACGAGAGACAGGGCTTGCTGAGCCAGGCGGTCTTGGCAACCCACTTCTCAACCTCCTGGAGGTAGTGCTTCATGATTTCAGGCGCAACGGTGTTGGTGAAGTCCTTGGCGAAGGCCTTCAGTTCGTCGCTTTGTGTCGAGACGGCGGTCGGGTTGCCGTGGCGAATCCACAGGCGGTTCAGGTTGAAGTAAGCCCACTTCTTGGCCTTCCACCAGTGGTGGCGTTCTCTATCGTCCAGATCGTCCGTCATTACTGCGGGAGGCGCGGCCTTGGAAATGGTGTGCAGGAAGACTGTACACCAGCCAATGTTGACCTCGCGTTGCCTGAGGAAAGCGGGCAATTCCAGCTGTTCACGTGTCAGCAAGCAGTAAACGGGCGAGCAGGATCGGGATTTGCCATACCCATGTGGCGTGCTTGTAGGCCTTGAGAGCGATATGAAGCATCTCACCAGCTTCCTCGCTGTCTTGACCAACCAGCTCGTTGCATACTTGCAGGAGGCGAGGAAAGCTAGCCTCGACAATTTTCTCGAACTCGTTCTTGCTCGGGTCCTGGTTCCCCTTGAAGCGATACGCGCGGCAGGTGACGAGTAAGCACTGCAGACCGGCGAGGACGGCAGGTGCATTATCGGCGTGGAGGAGTTGGAGCGTGACGTCGAGGAAACTCGGCCACTTTCCTGGGAAGTCAAAATGCAAGATGCGCTGGATCATCTGCAACAACTGCTGTCGGACGGGACCATGGGAGGCGGCCAGAATGGGCAGGATGCGGTCGCGAAATCTCTGCTTCTCCTCCTCGGCTAGCAAAGCTTCATCGGGCCAGTGGTCGCTCTTGGACCAGGCGCGATTCGTTCGGTTCTTGAGGTAGATGACGGCTATCGATCACGGAAGACATGTCAACAAAGGTTACGAGGGCAACATTTTCGTGTGTGTGGCATGTTTGCTTGGTTGTGCGGTGTGTGAAGGCTGGGCTGCGCGTGCGGGTAGATGATGAGTGCATGGTTGCATGTTACGTACATGAAAGCCTAACGGCATCTTCAGTCTCGTTGGCAAGAATGTCGAGGAGGACGTCGCAGAAGCCGGCGTGGGACTCGGCCTGTGGTGAGCAAATAGATGTAAGCAAGGGTTGCCGCCACGATGACGACCACGGGAGCGATGCCGGGTCGGCGTCGCGAAGAGGCAACGAGAGTTGCGAGGCCAGCAAGATCAACAAGCACAAAACAACATACCTGCTTCAGCTCCAACTCGGCGGCCCGTCGCACATTGGTCTCCGCGGACAGGGTCGCCACGATGCGACTCCTGATAGCCTCTGCATTCATCCTGGCCGTCTAAGATATATGGGCACCAGCTGGGTGATAACGGGGGAAAACAATGCAGCGAGGATGGCCCTTTGACGGGGTTTCGTCGATGAGGTGTCGAGGCGGAGGCTTGTGGTTTGGGTGTGGTTCAGCTCGAAATTTATGTATGGGTATCTAACAAAAATCAGGTACGGTACGTATCTGGTTTTCTGCCAGTCGAAAAATGGCGGGGCAGTCAAAGTCGGTGACGGGTGGGTTGGGTGGTGGTGGCCTTGGGTGGGCGCCCTGTCATCAGTCATTCAGTCGCCAGCCAGTCAGTCAGGCGCAGCACAGGCTGTTTTTTTTTTGTTTTTCGTTTTTTGGGCGGTGCCTGTTTCTGGTTTCCCCCGGCCGTTACTTGCTGCTGGCCAATGCCAGGGCTGGAGAGCTCTTGCTATCGTTTCACAGTCTCAGAGAGGGATTATGTATAATAAATCGATTCTGTCAAAAGGTGGGCTCAGAGTGCCGACTGTAATTGTTCATTTAATGCTATTGGAACTTAATCATGCGGGATAAGGACCGGACTTGACATCAATCACAGCAAGTCCAGGGTCCTACTAGTAAGGTAGGAAACTCGACGCTGGGTGCTGCCGAGGACCTGAGGAAGACACGAGATGGTTTGGAACAGATGCCTCGAACAAAAGCAAGCACGTCTACCTCGCCAATGGGCACTCAATGGACATCCTCTCCGTATCGATTGACAACTATCATGGCTCTCTTCCTTGTCTATCCTCCCCACGAGGTAGAATGTACTACTTCTTACTATTCACAGTACCAAGGACTAGATCGCGTGCGCCTGTGCGCTGCTGCCCCTCAGTTGGTGGATTACTAAAATCGAAGTAAAATGTGGTGTGTTATGCAAACCGGGATTCTCATGGGCTGTCAAAAATGTGCAACGAGACCCCGTGACATGGCACCTTGCCGAATGCATGACGGCCAAAAGTCAGAAACAGAGAGTGACGAGGAGGAAGAAAAAAAAAATCCAGGGACCAGCCAGGGGGGTCGTCTGCCCACTGCTGCCACGCTTTTGCATGGCCGCCAAACCAAGATCCATCGGAAACCCTCCTGAGCTAAAAACTTTCAACTGGTTGCAAATCCAAATCGTTTCGCGGGGCTAAACTGGTACCTTGAGGTCTTGGACAGTGCTGTTGATTCATACCTTAAGGGAGCTTGGAGCAAGTATCCGTCCGTAAGGGTCTCTCCTCTCCGTCCACTAGCAGGGTATCATGAGGTTTTGTCTCTCTGGCGATATTGCTCTTGGATATATTGTTCAATGCCTATCGACAGCGTCGTGCCATCGACTATTCGGTAGCAAGTGCTGAACCAAAAACAGACCATTTCCGACAGCGCGAAACGGATTGAGAGGTCAGAGGGCTATTATGCTACTGGCGCACGAAATAGGTACAATTGAATCAAAAGTAAACAAGCAATCTCACAGGCACGACCGAGTAAAAAGCGTGCTCCCGTCGCCGAGCTGCGTCTCGCCCACATTCCATATCCAGAATCTTGATAATTGTCCAAGTCCATCTGTTTCGCGTTGGTTTCTATGCACACTAAAACATGTGGTAGGAAATTATTCTCAATTGTGTTTATTTATACCGGCTTGCATATTTGATCAGCAAGTTCCGACAGTTTGGGGAGTCTGGTCACACCCACCCCCATCCAAGGGAGGGTCAAAATACGTCACAGTCCGGAGTGTTTTGGGCGCCAACGGTTAGCTGTAAGTGACTCGTCAGGCCTGCACACAATGCCTTCAGCTGGAGTCGCTCTTCCCAAATCATACCTATCTCAACCCATTTTAAGGTCTGATAATGCTACCAAGGGCAGCCTGAAGACTGGAAATGCCACAGTCAACGAAAGAACTCGAAAAAACTGAATTGACCCCTCGGGCCGGGTGGGGCGGCGGCAATTTGGTCCTGTGCTTGTGCTTTTGCCCCGCGCCTGGCCAATATAAGAGAACCAGCAGCACAGGGCATTATTGTTTCTGCTCACGTTGAAACACTATTTAAACCATCAGGGATTCATTCTCTGTTGTACAACTACGCGTTTACAGAATACCCATTCTGTCGTAGCTTGCATGTTTGCTTGGCAAAACATATTCGGGCACAAAAGCTGGTTTTTTTTATTAATTTATGCGTGTCTATAATTCCCACCGAGCCAACGTGTGAAGGAAGAAAACGGGAACAAAGTGCTTGGAAAGGAGTCCGAGTTGATTATGTAGAGCTACGAAAGAGAGGTGCTGAAGAGCAGCCTGATATACCCGAGCAGGTGATCTGTAGTGGGCACCACCTACATCAGTGCGACAATAATGTATAGATATATTCAACAAAGAGGGAAACAAATTCCGGAAAGATCGCGAGATCTTCCTAATATTTATGCTTCGATTGGACGAACCGT
This sequence comes from Pestalotiopsis sp. LF_19_12, assembly GCA_023510015.1. Lineage (NCBI taxonomy): Eukaryota > Fungi > Ascomycota > Sordariomycetes > Amphisphaeriales > Sporocadaceae > Pestalotiopsis > Pestalotiopsis sp. LF_19_12. The sequence continues at coordinate 24,451 of JALYBT010000083.1, read as the reverse complement.
TCAAGTCGGCGTTCCTGTGAGCGAGGATGACACGGCAGTTCTCAACCACGTTGTGGCTGTGTTTAATGAATTCTTGGCCGAGTTTGAGAAATATCTCGATAAATCCAAAATACTGTGCCAGATCGTGAGAACCCAAATATGATAGAAAACCGCTGAGAGGCTGTACGTATTATGATGGCACAATATGTAAGAGGATTATTGTAAGAGGAAGTAGATGGGAACAGAAAGCGATAGGAGCGATCATTAAAAAAAGAAATAGGGAAGAAGCAAGAGGGAAAAGAAAAAGAGACAAAGACGGCCACCGAAGGAATCGAACCCTCACACACAAGCAATTAGAGCGTAATATTGCTGGTGACTACCAACCCGGCCAAGACAACAAGTGATGAAAAGATTGCTCTCAATTGGCAATATCTGTCCCTTGAAATCAACGAGTGGTTCGTCCGGTTCGTACCGTGGCGGCATCTCTTGTTCGAACATCTAGGCAGCAACTGTTCCCAATCGGTTCGCCGAGGTGGAGTTCAGTAGAATTAGAGGAGCGGCGGATGAGCGAATGCAAATCCATAAAATCGTCACAACGCGAGCACAGGCGACAAGTTCAACAATAGTTCAACAATTATATTCCTTCCTTGCATCATCGCCGGTCTGTGTTATGATCTGCCTGTACATCCAAAGCTGGGACCAATTGCCCAACCGCTATTCAGGCACATGACATTTGTTTCCTTCTGCCCACTCGAATTCTAGTCCGTCAAATTCAACACCCGTCCTTTCGCCCCCGGTGAATATCAAGCCCATAGGTAATTTATGAATCCGGAAAATCCGGGTTGGACATGGAATCCTAGGCCAAGTGATGGGGAATCGAGAACAATGCAGATGGTTCCGGGCGTCTGGACTGGTCGTCTTCTTGGCGATACGTTGGTCCGTGGTATTGAAATTCCCCAGGGATGTTCCAAGGCTTGACTTGGTGGTGATGAGGGTCCTGGTGATTGTTGCAAGACGCCGAGGTTAGGATCCGGGATGGAGGCTAATGTCCATTGGAGCGGCCAATCCTCTCAGGTTTAAAAAGCCTATAGCGTTGGGAGCGGAATCCGGATCTGTTGAAAACTTGTGACATGGTTGCGAAGGAATCCGTTGCCTGGAATCCAAGGAACGTCAAGGAATGGAAACCATAGTGGAAGATGGGAAACAGATTGTAAAAGATCCTGGGACTTCTATTGTCGCGGCGCATATGGGCACCTGATCCAGCCTGGCGGAACATCTCTCAACTTACTGAGAACACGCCGAAGCGTCACATTTCTTTGAGCACAAGAAAGATGCCATTGGCAGAGCTTCGCAAGTGTGAATCCAGGAGTCCCGCCATGAGCGGCTGCATCATGGCTGTAGCAAGGCAGCATTTATCCAGAAAGTGAAAGTTGTGATCCTTGATCGGTCCCGTTGCTATCAAGCTTGGGGAAGTTCCAGTTGAATTGTGTTTGTCCCAGGGAAGTCCGGAGAGGCCAGGATGAAGAGATCCGGGTATGGTGAAGTCCTGGAGGAAAGTCCTGGGTGGTGGTCCATGTGCAGGTAAGCAGCTGTCTGTTAGCAGCAGAGAAAGAAGAAAGGAAACAGCCAAGTGTGGAAAGCCATGGAAGAGATATCTGGGTTGTTGAAATGATCCTTTCAGAAGGGATTATATATACACTCCGTCCTGTACTGACCTTGCTGTCCGGACGTTGGCCTTTCTCTATTAGTAAATGATCCCAGAATGGTCTCTGCCCATTCTTTCTCGCGCCTACCGCCGTGGAAGTCAAAAGAAAAGACATGAGTGGACAACAGAAAATGATAAAAAGAGAAAGCGCACGACAGGTGACCTCCCACGTTTTTTTGGCCAAGTCCGGAACAGCAAGGCGGCCGGGTAATAATGATCAAGTTCATGAATCAAATGAGACGGTCCTTTTCTCGCGCCAAATCCTTGGTCTGGTATAATGCAGAGCAGGCCCAGCTTCGTAAAATAGCAATGATGGAAAATATCATCAATAATTCGACCCATCCGTATGCAAGTCGTAGCAGTCCATTTGCGCCGTGTCCGATCTGATAAGGATCCAGGAGTAAAAATAGCAGAATTGGTATGATGGCGATGTCCAAGAGAGGCGAAAGGCGTGAATCATCCGAGAAAGGGTAGGCCAGTATCCCTTGGTATAATGGAAGAATGCAAACTTGCACCTCCTGAGAGCTCATCTGAGTCTCACGTGCGGGTATATCCAGATTAAAAAATTTTGATCCAGGAAGCACCAAGCGGTGGGGGGAGCAGGTCCAAAATCCACGGAGCAATGCAAATGAACAATAATTCCAGTTCACGAGCAAGACGGGCGTCTTGCTTCCAGCAAATCCATCGTGGGGTAGAGAGAAGAGCTCTGCAGGGTGCTTACGGCCTGCGGTGACTGTGTCTGGAGTCCCTGTGGCGGTCGCCACGCTCGACACTGTCCCGGTTGGCATGACGCGAAGATCCACTGGTTGCCACATGGGAACTTGGAGGAGGTACGGATGTACGAGGAGCAGGATTTGTTTCATACTGCGAGTCGTGCGATGTTCCATAGGAAGGGTTGCCTGCGGGCGAAGCTAAGAAATCAGATCGTGTCGCAAAGTTCTGATTGCTAGTATACTTACCGCGTCCGTAGAAGGGATCTCTTGAATCGGATGGCACGAATTGCGAGGCAGTCGGAGCCTGCTGATAGTAACCACCTGCGCTGCTCGCGGGTGGGAAGCCCGGCACATTACCAGGTGCTCCTGTTGTCACATAAGTTGACCGAGCCTGTTGGCCCATGGTTGTTACGGGAACTCCTCTGGGGCCAGAGGGATATGCGTTGTCACTCCCATACATGACCGTATCGCCGCCCCTGGAGGCGACCAGGTTGGCACCCATCTGTTGGTAAGGCCGGTCAGTGGCTGCCTGGGCGAATCCTGTTTGCGCAACGGGGGCGCCTCCTGAATATGATACATCCATTGGACCTGGGGAGAACTGCTGCTGTTGTTGTTGGGAAGTTGTGTATCCCGTCTGGCCATACCCACCACCTTGGTTTCCACCATAGGGTTGAGCTTGGTAGCCTCCCGAAGCTCCAGTGTAGCCAGCAGATCCAGTTCCCGGGTACCTTGGAACGGAGTCATACGAGTCACGGGAGTTATCCTGGTATTGTCCACCTGTGGCTTCCGTAGGTCCATAGTACTGGCGGGACTGATGAGTGTCCGAGTTACGGTACTGGACTACTGGGGAGTTAGATTTCTGGATGAACACTCCAGGTGACTCTCTCGTGGCATGGGTACCTCCGACCGGGCCACGCGACGTTTGTTGCCGCCTTTCTTGATCCCATCGGGCAGAGTCTGCCTTCAAGTCTTCTATCATTGCCTGCGAGCAATCCGATCAGCACTGCGCCGACACTAAATCAATATTTATTCCTCTCGGTAGGGCTCACCGTTGTCAGGTTTCGATACGCTGTGATGTAGTAGCCTTGGACTACCTGGCCTGTTTGCGGGCTCTGTTGCAATGTCAGTTGTCTGTCGCCTCCATGTCGAAAATACATCAAGCCAAGCAACGCATACCTCGTAGACTCCAGGCCGCACAAGGGCATCGTTTCCGAGATAGCGACAGACATCGGCAGTAATGACCTCACGATCGATGCCATCCCGCGGCACGAAGTACTCGTTCTGTCGGTTGGAGGCGGGCGGCGGGGGTTGGCTCGCTCGCGGTGGTCGCGCAGCCATCTTGTGTGTGAAGTGCCGGGTAATGAGGACCGTCGGCAACGGGATAAGGAAGAAAATGAGGATTAGGGACGGATAACAGAAGAGGGGGGGGAAAAGGAAGATGCGTCCACAAGAGGAGCAAAGTTGGACAAGTTTGCAGGAGATGGCAGAGATGGCAGAGCGACCAGAATGAGCTGGAGAAGGGCGGGCGGGTATGAAGAGGAGAAAAGCGAAAGGCCAGACGCTGGGCAACTGGGCTGGTGCAGTGGGGTCTGGAAAGAGGAACGGCAGGTCCAGGAAGTCCTTTGCTAGCGTCCGATACGGCCTCTTCAGGGTTGGGGGAACAAGGCTCAAGCTTGTCAACTCGTTGGTGCGGGCAGGGATTCGATAAAGGCTTGGCTTGCCTGCCCAATCCTCCACGGGTGGCAACCGAATGAGTGGACCACGATGAATCCCAGGTGATGATGACCCAGCGAACAGGGTCAAAGGCCTGGTGGCACCGTTGTATTCTTGCTGCGTCTGCGCAGGAAGACAGGTATCTATTGTGTAATGCAGCAGGAGTCTGACACCAATGGTGGTGCCTCGTTCACAGACACACCGTCTGACGGATGGACTGCTACGATCTCTGAGAGAGTCCGCACCTGTCTGCCTGTGAACAGAGTGGACGGGCCAATCGACAGAGCCAGGTGCCGGTCTGTGGGTGGGGTGGATGCGGTATTACTGTAGGGTCAAATGGCCGCTTGCAGCAAGATAGGTGCCGTTAGTTGCCTGGCCGCCGATGATCTTGAAAAGACCCTTCTCGAACTGATGTGCGAGCGACGTGGCTGAAAAAAGGAATAGGGTGTATGCTTGGTCTAGGTAGTGAACCCGAGGCAGGAGAAAAACTCTCAACGCCTGATAGAAATCTCTCCAAAAGTAAAGCCTGATGATGGCCTAGAGCCTGCAAAGCACTGGCGCTTGTGTGGGTTTCCGATAGAAAAGGGATGCTGGTGATAAAAACATCCAATTGTAGTGCTCCCAAGCAAGACCATATGACAGGAAGGAGGAGCAAACGATCGTCGTAATAGAGGCGAATTGCCCGCCAGGCCTGATGATGGGTTGCTGCCCTGCTGCTTGGTCAGACAAGACGGCTGACTGGTCGGGACTGTGGCTGGTGAACAACCACCAAGGATAAGCGAGTAAAACAGCGTCTGCGTGGAGCGTTTGTGACACTGTGTACTGGTGATAAAATACGTCACGGCACAATATCAGGGAAGGGCTGCTGTCGCCCACGATCTTCGCGATTGCTCTTTTTCAAAAACTGAGGTAGGACCATATAAGTTCGAATTCCAGACAGAAATGGCGATTCTCATGTCTTGTTGCCAGAGATTTTTCGACAAAAATACAGCAAAAATATACAACAAGCCAGGGTTGGCGGCTCGGTAGCTTGGAATTGAGCAAAGGCGATGAGAATCGTCTATGCTGAACCGTTACACAGTAAGTCTGGAGTTGTTACTGTTCTAGGCGACCGAGGGGTAGGGCGCAGGTGTCGGTGGCCGAACGTGGCTGGTAGCTCGTAATCAGCGCTGGGAGTCCTGCTACTCGTTGTGCGGACGAATTTTTCTTCTTGGGCATTCGCAACTGTGCGATGATTGTGCGCTGAGGTCATGAGAGTCCGCAACCAGGTCTTTCGAGAGCGTCCTCAAGAGCTGGGCACAGACGACTAGTCCCTAATATAACAATCTCCAAAGTTATTAGGGTGTTAGGCACTAATGTAGAGCACCACTGGCACTACCGTGATGATAGTATGTACGCTGTTTCGCGTTCCTTGATCCGACTTGTTGCTCTCGTCGTCGATACCCTATCGACCAAGGGACTTCCCTGTAAACGGCTTGTGAATGAATGGCAATCGACGGTTCGGCGGCAGGTCCTGGAATTCTCAGCGTGTGAGCATGCAACGTGCCTAATAAACTCCGTCGTTATACACAGTACATGCCTTTTGGCAGCACTTAAAGCCTCGCTGGCTAGCCGGACTGGGTGGACAAGGTCCGGTGTCTGAGTCTGAGTTGCATCATAATGGGCCCGGCAAAAAGCCAGACGACGAGATCCACCGTGCAGAAAACACAACCAGACACATTCGTCAACGTGGTTACCCGGCGCTTCTCAGCTGCGTCGTGGAGGCAGGCCGGGAAGTGCCTGCTTCGACGTTGGGTATCAATGCGGCAACGCCCAAGAAAGGTACAAGCAGTCAGGTGGGTGCCCAAGTCTGACCAATCACTTCATTCAATATCCAGTTCCCGTGGCGCCGCCTCTACAAGTAACGGGGTCGCATTCTCTGAGTGCGTCCGTCCGCCCTACCAACGCTGGTTGCAGCATTTCAAACTGAACAATCGTGTTGATGGACGTACAGGTCCATCTTGATTAGTAGCCTTCGCCGACGTTCACACAAACCTAGGTTCGAGCTACTGTTCCGTGCCTAGCTGAGTAAGTAGTGGCCAAGCACTTGAAGCTTGCACGAGGCAAGATGATCTCAACTCGCAACCGCGCCAGGTAGACGAGGATTTGTCGATCGTGGCACGATTTGGTCTTTTGGCAACTTGGACAGCATCGGCAGCTGGATTTTTACTCCTGAGAGCTCCTTTTCTCGAATGGACGACAACTCGAAGCCACCCGGGGCTCGCTTGACTCCATTCTTGGGCACTCAGACCGACACTTCCAATGAGCCAACCACAGCAGTCCTGTACAACTGGGGATGATCATCTTTTGCTGCACTCCTCGCGGCAATAATGCAGAGTCAGCCGTAGAGAGATCGGTTGCCGAGATCCTTGCAGTCGAGCCTGTCGTTTGCCCTGATATCTGAAGAGCGTGTATGGCAAGCCGCCAGTACTTTGTACTCAACATGATCCAATAATGGCAGTCTAGCTGGACGTCGGGACGGGAGGATCCACCTTGATCTGATGATGACTGCCGCCAGAAGAAGCATCCCCAACCCGTGGCCGCCGGCGGTCATCCAAAGTTCAGCCTACTCTGACCCTGCTCGAGCTTATCGTTGTTCCTGCGCGAGGGTTTCTTTGAGGTAGAAGCAGAAGAAGTGTTCTTCGGCTTCTGAATGCGTGGAGCCTGTGACTGGCTAGCAAATCCGGATCTGCCACGTTCCTCCTCTTCCTGGAGGTCGGTTGCCAAGTGCCAGTCGTTGTGACTTTGGAGGTCTTCCTCACTCTCGAGACTCGCATGACACCGCGAGCACATGTAATCTGTAATAGGCATCTGGCGAATCTCTGATTCCTCCTTTGGGGGATTTTCAACCAATTCCGAATGTTCGTCCCTGGCAGAGAAGTCATGAGACAGATTAGGCGTCGATGAATGGTTGCCGACTGGAGCGTCTCCAGCCTCTTGGGCTCCAACATCCGCAGGCGACGTGTTCTTCCTGAAGAAGCTTTGGATGCTTGGTGCCTCGACACGTCTACGTTTGTCTGGCCTTTCTGGGTCCTCCACGGTCGCTTCTCTGGAGTTGGTATTCATCTCTTTTGCTTCGTCCCCTTTCACCAAGAAAGCCCCTATGCCCATGTTGCCTGTGACGCCGTCCTCAAATCCGGCAACACTGAGACTGAGATTGGCACAGGGCCAAACCCGTCCCTCTAGAGTAATCTGGTGCATTAGATGTTTGGCTAGGTCGAACAAGGTTCCTTCGTCAAGCCTTCTCCCTTGCGGAATGGCACTCGACCTCGAACGTGTCTGGCCGCCGTGCCTGTGATGCAGGTTCATAGTTTTGGGCCTGCGCTTATTTTCCAAAACTCCCTCTTCGACCAATCGCGAGAATATGTCAGCGGTAAAAATCCGAAGCCATTTGGTGGCCTGGTCGATGTTGTTGATGCTCGGACGAAATGATTTCGCCGAGAGCATGGACTTGATTTGCGTACGCGAGTTGACCTCGCTGCTGTCGATGCCACGAATCGTATTGTGAAGCCATATGCCCGTGTCGTCGCCTAATTTGGATTTCAACTGCTCTACTGGTACTGCCAAGAGATCCTTGATAGACTCGGTATCAAACGTGGACACCACCTGCTCGCCAAGCTTGCCTCCCAGGTTCCGAATCTTGGTGAATTTCATGTCGGACAAGAAGTGCTGCACCGCTCGGTTGCGTATCACAGTCTGCTGGTTGGGCTTCTTGTGGCCGGAGCCCAACTTGCTGAGCATCTTATTACTCGCTATCCCTGCAGAGCAAGTGTAACCAAGCTCGCGTCGAATCTCGGCACGTATGTCTCGAACAAGTTCCGAGCCAATAAGTATGGCCACATCATCCCAGTCCGGGTCGTCTGCTTCGGCTTCAACGTCGTCCAGATCAACCAACGCATCCGCTTGCCAGTCCAGTGCCGTGACTGGTGGTAATGGCAGCTTTTCTGATGGGTCATCATAAGGCGGGGGGTTGTTGAGCTCGGGAAACCTCTCTAGAAGGATAGAATGGACTTGCGCCGACAAGTCAATGAAGACCTCGTCGATGCTGGCTTTTTCCACTTTCTGCATGTCCGGAGGGAGAAAGTCCTTGATGACAGCCAGGATCTTTCTCGACTGTAGCCTGTAGGGATCTAGAGAGACCTTGTGCGTGCCTATGTGAGCTGCAGCGTCCTGGTGATATGCCCACTTCTCGTCGCCTTCCTTCCATGTCGCAACATGTTGTGCGATCAACTGGGGGCACATTTTCTTTGCCTCGGTTAGCGTGCAGTGACGCCCTATCCCGAACTTGCGAGCTGGGTAGTTGATGGCTATGAGGCCTTGCCTGATTCCGCGTGAGCAACGCGATGTCGTGATGAGAGCGGCGGTGGTCTTGACTCTTGCTTACCATTGCTGGACGGCCAGGGGCTGGTCCTCGGGGGTCCCAAGCCGGACCATCTCACACTGGGCGTAGAATGCATCGAGATCGATGTGAGCGATGACACGCAGAGGCGATGTGGTGGAGTACGATGCCAGAAGAGCCAGCTGCCTGTGGGTGAATTGTGACTTCCGGAGCCGGGACCCATAGGCCGGGGAAGAGTGCCGGAAGGCAGGGGACGAGGAGGGCATGGTGACTGAGCAAATCAATCAGTCGAAAAGCCGGAGGACGTTGGGCAAGTTTGAGGCCAGAGCATGGCGCTGCGGAGAGGTACAGCTAGGTAGATGCGCTCAGGTTTTGCCAAAGTATTGAAGAAGCCTTTTGAGGTTGTCCTGCCTTCGCGTGGGCAACAGATTTCGAGGCCAAGCGCGTCTTTGTTAGCAGCCGTCGTTGGTTCCTTCCTCTCAGTGTCGATGCCTACGATTCTTGCTGCTCCGCTAGGGACGATAAAAGTGGGGAAATATCTACTACGTCAAGCGCTGGGGACTTCAATTACAGCGGCCTCTCATTAAATCGGGACTGCATGTGGCTGTTCATTCAGTGACCAAATTCTACGCTCTCAGCATGCAATCTATTAAATTCATTTTTGCAATGTTATATCTGTTCCATGGGCGGTACAGGACAAGCTGTGCCCGCTCGCGTCTCAGAGCGTCTTTACTTGACTCTTTCGTGACAGCCTACAGGTATGCGAGACTAGGCGATCACGCGCAACATCAATCTAGTTTGATTCGGCACGCCTAGGTAGGTAAATCTTGGAGTACTTGCAGTCGGCAGAGCACGCGAGGATTTCTTTTGTGTTGGATTCATCTAGCATACCCGTTCCCAGCGATCCGACTACGATGGAGCAACCTTTCCTGGGCGCCGGTGTCCGAGGCCCTGGACCATGGATGCAACAATCCTGCTGAGTAACCTCAACCTGCCGCCATCGTTGCTTCGACGGATGGCTGTCTGCAACAACCCCAAAAGCGTAGCCGTTGTGAGCATCTCGACGCGGCTAGGGGCTGCGCTGGAACTGCTGCGTCGTTCCGAGGTGGCCATGCATACCCAGGTAGGTATGAGTATCGAGAACTGCTTGTTTCGCCACAAAAACCTCGCCGGCTTCAAAAATATCCAGGTGGCACTCAGGCTCTCAGGGTTACCGTGGGCAAGGTGAGGTTGATAATGATAGGAATGGATGTGCTTGTGTCAAAGTTGCCCCCTTGACTTTGCGTCGGTACTTTACTCAGCGGCCCCCATAATACGATGAGGCTCTCAATTTGGTGGGCACTGGGTCTCGTGCGTCTCCCTCAACGATCGAATCAGCGAAGATCACCTCCCACACAGCCGACAAGATAGGTCAGGCAATGTGTGGGGGTTGCATCAAAAGGACGGGATTTGGACACTGCCCATCAACGGCCCTGATCCTTATCGGCGATATTTGCATGTGTGGTTTCCCATCTTGTGCCGGCAGGATCTTCGGTCTTTCCACAAATGCCATGGTGGATTTTTAGTGAACTCAGCTGAAATTCGGTGAATCTGAATCCAAAATTACCATGAGACAGAAACCATCATGTATACTCGAGTTACACCCGACCTGAATCACTCCAGCCTCGTGGTTTCTGATCGCTCTTCTCACAAGCTGATGCGCCAGCCCTACGGTTTTTGTTGTGTTTGGCAATTGATATTAATTTGTCTCTCAGAAGGCATCATGAAAGGGACAGCACCATTGATTCCCGTGAAATTGTATACAATGAATAAACGACGTACCTTGACTGACGCAGTTTGACGATTTTGACATTGATGTCTAAGTGATGCGACCGACAAAAACATTCATGGGGGACAGACACCCCCAACCGGATTTGTCCGCATCGCGGTTCCAGGGAATTCACCGAAATCAATTTCGAGTATCTCTTCCGACCCATCTCAATTCGCGACTGAGAATAACAACTTGGGGTTGAGACGGATTAGATTTGGATCGAGCGCCGTGGCTCGCTGCCTCTCAGCCGTGAAAAAACGGTCAAGCTGTCTCTGACTATGTCGCACAGAAGAATTCCATATGGATGCCACGTAACATCGAGATGACCTCAGAAGGTCGGTCGTAGATTTCAATAAGAGATGGGATCGAGGAGGAAGAAGGAGACGAGTGTCAATGATGGGTGGATGTGAAACAAAAGTACAGCAATCCAGTAGATCCCGACGTTCAGCATGGCTGTGTTGAGGTCCTCAATAGTTGATATATTCTATCAATTCAAAGCCAAGGCAGAAATCTTCTAGCCTCCGGACAAACCCACTAGATCGCAAGGAATAATAAATCTGGAGTACGGGTCCGATGGCTTGTCTGCGCCTTTGACGGGTTGAGCCGCATCCCGAGGCTCTCGCCGGCGGAACGATTCCTCAGCCTGGTGGCCCCCAGTGAGAATGGTCAGCACCTTCGACAGTTCTCAAAGATTACCACATCGGAGATAGTAGCTCGGTGTTCCTCCGTGACAGTTTCGAAAGAGTCGGGGTGTTTCCACTTGGTCGGATTTGGAAAATGAGGAAAAGTAGTCGTGTACGCAAGCTCCGTCGTTCTGATAGTACCATTTTTTCGCTGGCTTTCTAGTGAAAAGCACTCAAGACTTAGAGCTCTCATACTTGACCTTGATGTATTCATTACAGTGTTGCCGATGGGGGCGAGGTACTATTCCAGGAATATGTCGATCTCCATAGACGTCGCCGCAACTGAGCCCCCTGTGTCAGTTCAAATTAAGCTTTTAGGGCTGAAGAAGACCATGTCTGTGGGTAAGGGTCCCAAGACTTAACCAATCCATACTTCGCATCTTTGACCCGAAGTGATTCGTTAGACCGCCACACCTTCAGTACCGACAGGATGGCTGAGGTAGCCGCACAACATGATCCTCTAAGCTTACGTAGAAGATGCCTGGCTAGGGCCGGAGCACGATCACGAAGAGAGTCGCCGAGGGGTCCAGAGGAGGCTTACAGAGGAGATCAACTGGAGGCCGGGCGAAGAACAAGATGTTGATTTGTATGATGTTCTGGATGCGGCTCTGTGGTATCGCGCTGTATAAATATATCGAGTGAGCAAGTCACCATGAGAAAGATTTAATCACGACAACAAAGCATCATCTATTACCCATTGCAATCATAATTCCTGAAATCAACCCGAAGTTCAGTGTTCAGAGTCTCCGAGTCTCGGTTCTGTTTCCATCACCGCCGGTACCGTGCTGGCCCTGCTTGATCCAGCCATACTCCCTGTTGAACAAATTCCAGGCGTACGCTCTCACCCGATAGAATGTATGTTGAAGCTTAGAAATTCTCAGAAACATTCTACTAAAACAGTTTGATAAGGTCGCACTACGGTTATGATGAGGAGGAGGATCAGGATGAATACCCAACACCACCTGCCGTCGTCGAGGAGACTCACCAGTGCTGCAATTGTGAGGATGAAACAACTTTCAGTGGACTTGAAAACGAAGACAGAAGGGTATGTGGTACTTGTGGACATGAGAGATGTTCGGACTGCTAGGGAGTCAGATCCAAACGGGGCCACTACGTCGGCAGCGAATAGATTGACGGGGAAACTCCACGTATTGTTTTGTCTTTGTTTCCCTATGTTGAATTCTTGATTCCGGCGTTGGAGCACAAAATAGATCGTGGGTTTCGGCCATATAGACACGCAAGGAATAGTCTTTTGCTTTCTAAAATATTAGTCATTACTACCCGATAGCGCTCGGTGTCATCATATTTAAACTGTATTCCCAATCAATCCAACAACGCCGTTCGCCTGAGGGTATCATGAAAATGCTCTTCTAAGTGATGTTTCTTTGCATTTCCTGCATTTCCTGCAATTCCATTCTGTCCGTTTCATCAGCAGGGGTGCCGTCAATGCCGTATCTCGCGCGAATGCTCTGGAGCATCTTGTCCATGCGATAGTAACTTTCGTCGTTATCATGAATCACGCAGGGTGATTTTCGTATCGGGAGGAACCAATCCAGAACGTTGTGGCCCATTATTTCCTGCCAGTTCCTCCACATGCCCAAGTCCCAGGGATTTTCACCCGAATCGGTTTTTAGAATCGCGAAAGTTCGGTGGGCGAGATCATCCCTCTGGACGATTCTAGGCGGCTGCTCTGCGCCGTTAAATGTAGCGCCGTATATCTCGCCAGGCTGTGGCAGTGGGTATGTGACCGTCTGGTACTTGTCACCTCCCTGGGCATTGCGAGGAATTCTGACTGCAAGTTGGTAGACCTTTTTCCTCGCCCCAATCATGTCGACATTGGTCATGTTCGTTGCAATGTACCTCCAGGATGTTGTAGTCATTAGGAAGGTGAAGAGGCCGAAACAGCCTCCGATTGCCAAGATGGCGATGAGGTGCGCGTCGACGTAGTCGCCAGCATGTAACCTCTTCTTCAAAGTCGACCCTGCAGCTCCTATCACGACCGCACAGTAGAAACAAGTGTACATGGTGAACTGCACAAAGAATTTGAAGGCTTCAGCGCACACGGTTAGCACACATGGCAAATGGACGGGACCCAGTGGACATTACTGACAATTTTCTGCAACCATGCCGCCGACCCAGGGACAATAATGGTCCATGCGGATGACGCAGCGATTGATCTCGCTGCTGTGATGCGCCCGGTCAGGTTTCCAATTACAGCATTCTGAACACCACTTGGGCCGTCCGTCATTTTCGCAAACGAATGCCTCTTTGGTGTAGAACTGCTCCAGCCCTGGACTGTCGGGATTGGCGTCCGTAGCCGCGTAGTAGGGCTGACTCTCGAGATCGCCATCGCAACTGCCTGGCGCGTCTTGGCCCTTCTCTTTTGCCTTCGCCCTTCGTTCGACAGCGAGAGGGCCAAGCGGTACGAGGGGCACGTCGGTGTTGATTATGTGTATGGTGCGAAGGTAGGTTGCGACCATGAGCAGGAGGGTCACAAAGTACAAGACCAAGATGGCGATGGCCGGCCCGGCATTGTGCTTCTGACGAATGAGGTACTGGACTGTAGCAGCGATTCAAGGTCAGCATTGCACCGCGCGACGGGATATCTTGAGAGAGAGGACTTGTGAGACATACCGCAAACACGATCGACAGTGACGTATGTAGCGTATCCCACCGCGGCAGCGAGAACTATGGGGATGCTGCGGGTAGCCCACCTCGAAGAGGCTCTAACGCTTTCAGCTGCTGACATTGCCGTTGCATCGTCCTATCCTCGCGGCCAAAGGAGTGGAAGGGAGGTCGACGGCGGCGACGACGATGATGACCAGGCGAAAAGACAGACTCTTCAAGAAAAAGCGACGATGCACGTCGTCGCACGACAGACGGGGTGTCACAAGCTCCCAGTGGCCCTGGCAGCAAGCAGCACAGGCAATTCCAAGGCTGGGAGCTCCGCTGCAATTCCGGGCCAGAAATGAGATCGGAAATTTAAGTACACGGATACGCAGCAGGGTAGATAGCGCTAGGTAGATCTTTGCTCAGCGCACAGACCAGCGCCCCCATCCATCCCAACGGCGCATCCGATCAGGCCAAATTAGGTACCGTACCTGCTAACTAGCATCACCAGCGCTCCTATCCAAGAACCATTCCAGCGAACTAGGTAACCTTATTTGCCTTTTTACAGCACTACCTTACTGGTAGTGATTACTGCGGCGTCATACTACAACAGCTCGAGCAGTTCTTGATGCGACAATCTGATAGACAGGTAGGTATATGATGTGATTGACATGACCAACCGATGGGACTGACTGCAGAGTAATCTCCCGGACCAACATCCGGAGCCACACACGATGATTATCTGCCTCCGTGTGGACGTTTTGGTCAGGAGATGCTACTACACATTCGACATACACAACACAAGTCCGGCAGATGCCATTTGGAGCCACCAATGAATGGACCTTCTTTTCCCCTTATTACCAAAGCAAACGGGGCGCCTCTCGGTCGTGCTTCCAGTTTACATGGCAGCGGGGCGCTCTTTACCCAGCTGCGCCAGTCGTTTGTTACAGGGGTGTTGACAACACCAGCAGAACCTCAATGTGCAATTTCCCCCGCAATCCGGTTTGACTTGGGCATCGATGACATGTCCATATTGGACAGAAAGTTACCCACGACAAACCTTTGCAAAAGGATTTCTGGATTATTAGCCAGAGTTGAAAACATCTTCAATGTCTTCACCATATGCGACCGAAGCGAATGGAATACTCTTGATCGATCCGATAGTGTCCGCGTTGAGATGGACACGGCAAACATGTCGAACTTGACGACAGCCGACTGATGTATGGTCAGAGGCTTGTCTCGACGATAAGCTGGCCTTCATCTATTAGAGATCCTTACCTCTGGCGACGACTTCGAACTCTGTCGGCAAGGCTGTATCCTGCTGCTTGCTACATCTCATATTTCAAGCTGAGGACTACAATTACCATCCTCGCCGACCCAATGATTGACTTTGGAGAGGGAAAGAGAATGCCTCTCCAGACTTTGTGCACACTCCAGAAAATTTTTGAAAGTCGTGACCGGGTGACCCGGTGAGAGGCTCTTTGCAACCTTCACTTTCTGTTCGAAGCTCAAAGATCCTCTTCCAACTGCAAGTTGGTGTCCTATATTCTATTTCCAGAAACGGCGTACGCGGCTGACCCTTCTCAGCTGCAACCCCCACGTTCACGTTCTCATATCAATTCTCAAAATCATCTACACCCTGCTTTCTGTCTTGGGCTTTCCTCAGCAGACCGCAGACGCAATCGGTAATGTGCTACTGATAAGTCAGGTGGGCCTCGAAATTTTTCGTGGCTACTATCTTGTCAGACTCGACAGCTATAAAGCTGAAGGCTTTCGCAACTGGGCGTCAGTGACATACGTATCCACCCACGAGCTTGACATGATTCTGAATTCTGATTCCCAGGATACAAGTAAGTTTCAACTTCCCTTACGTTTATATGTGGGACAGCGATTGCTTAACAGTCTCGCGGCATGATCCTTTCAATAACGATCGTCTGACCTGTTCATCATCTTTTCTCTCTCTTCGAAGTATTGCAAGATCTCGCTTCCTTCAGGAATGGCTCGAATCTGACCCTTTACAGGACGGTAGTCTGCTCAAAGAAGTGCAGCATTGTTGTGGTAGTTTCTGTCGCAGCACGACCAAATCTGCGCCATGTACGACTGCTACATTTGAATGCTGTAGGAAGAGCGGATCAAGAAGAATTTCAAATTCAACGATGATTTGGCTGTCAGCGCGCGCAGCCTGACAAGCCTAGGTAGTGGGCGAAAGGTTATCCACATCAATCGACAAGACGAACGCGATGCTAGTGGAACGAGGCCTTTTGATGACGTTGATGTCACCAGGCACATTCCACAGCGAACTATGGGAAGTGTACAAACTTTGTTTGCTTTCGACATAGATCATATTGCTGGTCCACTATTTTCTTCGGTAAATCCACGCACTGTCGCCCGGCTTACTCACAAAATCCGCCTTCAACTCGGCGAGCCTGACGCCCCGGAGCCTCGCCGGGCGGGCAACCAGGCGGACTGGGCAGTGCAGTTATTCTTCACCGGCACTTGGACCCTCAACACTGATTCAACAGGACCACATCGGTTTCACAACCACTGCCAGGCTTATTCAAACGCAACTTTTGTTATTTGTACCCTTAATCACATGCAATGGCGAAATTTCAGCATCTATGCCTGGCCGCAGTCACCGTACTAAAGCCCATGTCATGAGTTCTTCTTATACGAGAGCTTGAGGGGGGCCTCTGGGCACCGCCTTTGACTCCTATACTTCGGTCGCGCCCAGTTTCACGTGCAGGTTCAGACGGGGCCATACTGGACAAGTCCTCTCCGGCGACCTCGTCAATTAATTTCGATTAGCAGCCAATAATACACAACCTCGGCCCAGCTCACTTCCTCCGGGAACACAGAGTGGGCCATTGTCTTCTGAGGCCTTAAGGCAACACAATAGTCAAGCTTCCCATTTGCGTTCATGGCCACAATCAGCATCTAAGCCTATTGTCCTTTTCGACACGATGCAATCACGGCTTACCCGACGAGAAAAGAAAGACTCACTTGCTCGCAAAGCGGCCAGTCATCACAATGGTTTCAAGGGATAATCGTTCCGATGGCCCACTTCAGCTTGATCACAGGAACTAGATACAGCCCGGACTATCTCGTCAGCTCCGTCAGGCCGATTTTTGGAAGTCAACTTGTGAAGTAAGATGGAAGACTATTTTACCGAAAATGGGATCCCTCTGAATATTTATTATCTGAGAAGTTTCTGAAACAATTTGAAGGATTATCCATTCAATCAACCATCTTCAGTCAACGTGATTTATTGCAAACCATTCTTGCTTCTTCAACTCTCTCGCACGAACTCTCTCCTTTCTTTCGGAAGGAAAACAGCCCCAAAAGAAACATGGGCTCATCCGACCTTGTTTGGCAATGTGTATGTCAAAACTGAAGTTCGGGTTTGATATATACTGACTAATCCACCCAGTGCAACTGCCATGGATCATGGATGAGCGTAAAGTTGACCGACTCTTGCATGCACTGCTATCGCAGGAGGTGCAGCCAATGCACGATTGTAAAGACCGGCGTGAAAAAACATCGTTAAGGTATGAACCAACATATTCCTCCAATACCTTGGCGCAGAGACTAAATTTCTTCGAAGCTGTTGAGCGACTTAGCACAGCAACGATGTTGCTTGGTCGTGATATCCTTGATCATCTGGGAAGGATTGAGATGGACTGGTGATTGTGGCTCTTTTGTACCCTGCTGCACTTGAGAGACCTCAGACCATCTCGGCAATACGGGTTGTTGTCAATTGCATCTCAAGCGTTTATTTTTGTCTGGATTTTTTTCTTTTGTTTGGAAGTCGGATCAGTGTCGAAACTTTTTTTTCATTTGTTACCTATAAATACCAAACTACCTACAGAACGGTTGGGTAGCCACATAGCCTGGCCGGAGTTATTCCAGGATAGATAGATCCCCGCGATTCTCAAATTTCGATCACATAGACATGGCTCTGGCCCATGCATTCATACTTGACTGATTCTTCATATGAAGTGGCTCACGTAATGAACTTCTGGATAATCATGACTACATACATCACGCTGTTGCAACTTGTTCTTACGATACGTTTGTTTTGCCAGGATCACGCCCATAATCTCTTTGAAACGAAGATATACAGACTTATAGATACTGAGGCGCCTGCGATCAATAATGATGTTCCAGCCCGGGCGACAAGCACTGCCAGTGCTCACCCTCACGTCATAGGTCAATATGAGGCAGTTTTCGAACTAGATGGGGCCTCACGGGTTTGAGACTGCGCCTCAGTTGCCCGGGAAAATGGACCTCACAACATCCGCACCAATCCAGGTGTATTAGCTCGCGAGCCTCGTTTTAAAGTGTCGTCAGAATAATCAGGCGCCTTATTGCGTGTGTACGTAATGAAATACAATTCTATGGCACGTGTTCGATGCATGGAAGCGAAGAATGATACATGGACCCCAGCCAATTTCCACTGCGGCCGACAGAATTTTCCGTCTTTCTTAATTCACTCATACAAATATCGATATCTTCCCATCCGAAGCGATATAATCCACCCATTGTAATGTTTCCTACCGAACCCGGGGCGGGAGAGGCTGTGTCGAGCGAGGCCTGAGGCCGGGCGATGGCCTTCCCGCCGACACCGGGGCCATCATATCAAGGCCATGCCAATCGTTTGTGATGCCTCACTCCTTAGAAGAAACTTAAACCGCTCACATGGCCTCTAGCTACACGCTTTACCGACGACTGTCAGAACATAAGCTCTCGGAACCTGTGGTTTTACGGGACAATGGCCTCCTCTTTCGGCCATTCTTGCACTTTCGCTTCTGGCGGAGTTGCCCCTACTGGTAGAACTATCGTGAGATGAATCATGGGCACACGGAAAAATGGCTATGCTACACGTCGGTGTGTGCCTCAAGGGGAGGTTCCATCGTGAGATTGACTTCAAGCTAACGGAAGAGGCCTTTCATGCGCATTCTCTCTGCTGCTGTGCACAGATATATATCTGGAAGGACAGATCCAACGTCCAAGATCCGGAAACCACTCAGACAAACAATAGTAAGACAGGATTTCAGAGACAGATTTCAAAAAGCCATCATTGCGTATATCCAAGTTATATATTAAGGTTTACAGATTCACTCGGGAAAGCGATTCCAAACAGGATCTGAGAACGAATATTCAATCAGTATCAACAGTGATACCAGCAACAGCAACAACTTCGTCAAAACTCCAGATATCTCCTACCTTTCACTCAAAATGGGCCGGTCATCGGGAAGCTCATCGGGCAAGTCGTCGGGCAAGTCGTCGGGCAAGTCGAAGATTGTCCGTTTGTGGTACTGTGTGAGTTGAGGCCAATCAAAATGCTTCTTCTTCAAAGAATCTATTACTGATCACTCCCACGTTAGTGCCAGTGCCGTACTGAGAACAGTATCGCTGCCAATATTCAATGCTATAACTACAACTGCTGCCACCCTCGATGTGGTTACTGCACAGTGCAAGCGAACGAGACGAGGAGGGACAAGTAATCTGTGAGTCGACCAGATGTTGCCTGGATCTTTGCATTCATACTAATCTCACGAAACCGTGAAGAGAATTTCGGATATTAGGCATGACTCCAAGCCAACGCGCCCTCTTTTACGCCTCGGCCAAAGACACTCTCGAAACCATGACGCTCGCCATCGCCAGATCAACAACTAGTAAAAGCGCATCTTTACCACCATCAATCCTCGTTTATATTCCACCTCATCGACACAGCACTGTCTTGCAGGGCGAGCGGGCTTTTGACACAGCAACAACAGTACAGAAGTTTCAGCAACAATCAAAACATCAACAACAGAAATTTGGAAAAGAAAACCAGAACAAAAAAAAAGACATGATTTGAGAGCCAGGAGCAATGATTTTTGTAATAACCTGCATAGCATATAGAATTTCCTTTCTTCTAGACTAGATGTTGATCAGATGGTGGCAGGCAGGGCGATTAGGGAAAGACATTGTGTCGCATAGCAAATAGCTGTATTAACGCTGCAGAGCTGGACACGATGATCTGGAAGAGGGGGTTACGTTTCATGTAAAAACAACTACTCAACAAGTATAATGTAATAGATTATAAACATTAAACAAGATTGAAGCACTGGAACAAATCAAGTGACCCTCCAGGGCCTGCGAAAATCGATCACGTCCAAAGACCTACGAGACCGTCGTCGGAATCCGCAAGGACCGGATCCTTCCCCGGCTTGCCGGTCCGCCAGACCTCCTCGAACCTGCCGACGTGCTCGCCGCCCACGGGATGATCCCAGTCGGCGGCGCCGGCGGGATACGCGCCCATCATGGTGAACCCGGTGAGCTCGAGCCCGGCCAGCGCGGCGCACTTGTCCTCGGCCGCGATGGAGTGGGCCCCGCCCGGCGTGAGCAGCGCGAACTCGGTCTCGGGCCGCGTGTCGTGCGTCTTGTGCGCGACGCCCGCCGGGATCACGAACACGTCCCCGGCCCGCGCGTCGAGCTCGACGCCCCCGTCCTCCCGGGCGGCGCCGTGGGTGCTCGCTTCGAGGTCGTCGGCCGTGTCGGCGACGCCGAAGCGGATGCGTGCGGTGCCGGTCAGGACGACCATGCACTCGTGCACTGTGGAGTGATCTAGGCAGTCAAAAATGTCAGTTTTGAAGTTTGATTTAGATTATTTATGTGGACTGGATGGGCATATAGGTCTACGTTGATAGGGGAAGTCATTGAGAAATGATATCCAGACATGAGTTTGATGACCATGTCCAAGAGAAAGAATAAAAAAAAAACCATCAGGCAAAATCGAAAGAGAACATTGCATGCCGTCAGTAGGTACTTACAATGTGATCTTTGCGTTGGCCCATAGCGGAAGATCCACTGCGTCGTCCAGCCGTTGCTTTCGAATAGCTTGTGGCACGAGATGGCCGCCGCATTCGGCGATTCCTCTATCTCGCGCGACAGAAAGCCGGGGTAGTGCAGAAGAGGCTGAGGCGAGTTTGGAATCAGCGGAGTAGGGGAGAGAAAGTATTTCCTTGTTTCAGTCATATTGTCGCTGACCAGAGTTCACTCTGCTAGTGTGCCTGCGGAGTATAGGGTACAACTGATGGTGATCGGTTATAGTCGGGAAAGCAAGCGATGTGGGAATCTCTCGACTGGATACCGCGCAACGGGTCACACGTTTCACGACACTCGAGGATAAGTCGATTCCAAGGAAAGTCAATCAAGATAAGATTTCATTACGAGACACAAACGTTGAAGTAAGGCACTGTAGTCCTTTGCGGATCTTTGATACGTTGATAATGATGATGGTATAATTTACCCCACACTTTCGCTTGCCAATCGGAAACAAGAACGATGGACTCGGGATGGGGATCTGCATACTATGTACTTCGTCCAGACGATGCTCGGTTTGGGTTAAACTAGCCCGACGCCCCAAACGCCGACCGGAGCCTCCTCCAGGCCTCGGATTTCAGAGCCGTGTACTCGTCCGACGTGCGCATGACGGCATCGCGGTTCTCGACGGCGCGCCGCGTCAGGTACGCCAGGCACTCGCCCATGCTGCCCCAGGTCGAGCACTTGTACACGTCGGGCGGCGCCTGGCCCTCGTCCTTGTCCGCCAGCAGCGTGAAGCTCACCGCGTCCGACATGCCGTGCAGCTGCCCGAACCCGACGGGCACCGTGGGCAGCCCGTTCTTGACCCGGTCCTGGTGCAGCCGGTGCGCGCCGATCACGCTCTCCTTGTTGTGGCTGGCCAGGAACAGGTTGACCGAGGGGAACGGCTTTCCGTCCTTGCCTCCGAACTCGCCCATCTGCCGCGTCAGCGCACCCGTCGCGATGCCGTTGTACGCGTCGTCCGTGTCTTCCTTGGTGTCGTGGATGAGAGACCGGTTGTCCGAGAGGATGTATGCTCCGCGGACCAGCTTGAGACCTAGAGTGAAGTTGTCTTGGCTTGCTGACTCGAGGTGCTTGGCGATGTTGGCGGGCGTCTGCTTCAGATAGGCCTGGTAAGTGTTGTAGACGACGGCTGTGCCTTCTCGGTTGAACTCGCGCATCATTTCTAGAGCCGCCGCGGCGATGCCCTTCTGGAAGTGCTGCGACTCGGCGTCAATGATGACGCGGATAGAGCGAGACTTGCACGAGGCGCAGATCTCGCGGATCGCGTCCATGAATTGCTTTGGAGGTGCACGGCCGGCAGCAAATGCCTCCGTCACCAACGGGCCAGCGCCGGTCAATCTGGAGCTTGTGGTCAGCGGACTGTTGTTTGCATACTTAGGTTGGGCTGCTTACTTTACTGCAAGGTAATCACCATCATCAATGAGCTCGACCGTCTCGGCCGTGCCCGCTCGCCAATCCTCAATGTGCGAACAGAAGCCGGGCTCGGCTGCATCGGCGAGCTCCTTCGAGTCGACGCCTTGCACGTCTTTCGTCTTGGTGCTATGGTCGAAGACGGTCTCTCTTGCGTATGTGAGGATGATGCCTCTGAAGCCGAGGTCCTTTAACCGTCGAACGCACTGCTTGGTCTCAATCGCGTTGACGCCGGCACAGAATTGTTCGTAAAATGTCTTTTTGAGTATGGCATGAATGAGAGGGTTCTTATCGGCATTGAAGAGGAACCCCCTGTTCGGGCTGGAGAGGAATGATAAGATCTTGAGCGATGGTAAAAGCAGATATCGTTTTGATGATATGCCGGCTATCATGAGCGACCTCAGCAGCATGCCAGTCGGCAATGGCCCCAAGGGACGGCGGCTCACAACTTTTTGCGGCGAGCCGACCGCCGCCATGGTCGAGGCCGACCGCAACGAAGAAGTCAAGGCTCGATCCCCCTTCATGACTGCCCGGGCAGTGGCGACTGGTTTGTGTAAATGTGACGGCTTATCTCTTCGAAGCTTGAAGTATAAGCTCGCAAGGAGATTGAAAGAAGATATGAAATATCAATTGATTGTTGTGTACGCCGCTTGTCCTACTGAATAGCTCGATTCTCAATCCTCATCAGCTCGAATCCATGATGTCTGTCAGATATACATATCTCTATCGTGGTGCGGGGTGCTTGCTTCGCTTCGGCCTTCCCTGTGGCACTCGTGACTTCCGACGGGCTCGATGCTAGTCCAAATCTGACTCCGGAATGTGAAGCCGTGTGCTGTTATCAAGCTCCAGTTCCAAGGGATATTCTATTGGGCCCTCTGTGTATGAAGGACATATGCCGCCAGTGGCCGCGTGATCATGGTGCCCGAGCCTGCATATACTCTGTACACTCGTCTGCGGAGATCTCGGGAGCGACCCGCCTTGCCGTACAGTCGTGGATGGGGTAAGATAACCACACGAACTGAGCTACGGGAATCCATGATTACCTATACTAGCCGCCTATGTGCAGGTCGATAGTCTCCTTTTTGATAAGATAATACCCTAAGTAAACGAATACATTCCATTTACGGTAAACTCGATTATGCGGAGTATGACCCTGTCTATGCCAAGCGTTGGAAACCCGGGCCCTCATGGTGCTAGATAAGATGCGGGGAGAGGAACGGAGCTCTCCCGTAGTGTAACGGGCACATAGCCACCCTTTATCAGCCATGTCTCGTCTTGTCTTGTCCTCTGATTCTTGGCCAAAGCTCAATTGAAGCAGATCGATTGATCTGATCGCTATAAATATGACCGTCATTTAGATTATTTTTCATAATAATCTTGTAGGAAATAGCTGCTCGGTCTGCTGAATGCCGTTCATCGGCCGCCAGTGGCCACTCACAGATAAGCCGATCTGGCTGCATCGTGTAATCGTCATCTAGGGATAGTTGCTTTTCAGATGGGCCTTGCCACTATGAACTGCTCATGTGCCATTCCGTTATCGGTGACTGGAGGAACTGTCGGATTTTCGTATGAGCCTCTTCCTCCATGTTGCTGATACCAAGCAGCGCAGATCTGATCTGTAAGACATCTTGAAGTCGAGGTATTGGTTGTACTGTGCGGAGACCCCTGTACCTATTGATCTGTGCCTTGTACAGAGTAATGGCGGTGTGTGACTTGTGTGGCATGTCTGGTGTCACTCTCGGGAAGAGGCTATGAGCCTGTTTGTCCACAGTCAAAGCACTTTCTCGATAGATTTGCCTTACCATATTTGATTCCTATAACCATTTCGAAGAAATTGCTTGTACTACTTACGTATTGAATGGCAGGTCACGAATATTCTTTCGAGCATTAGATATTTGACTGAGGCCGCTCACTTCGGGCGAGGTTTGTCATCCACAGCCACTCATATGGAATCACGTTCTCTAATATATGATTGAGTCCCTACTTGATGTACAGAAGTGTGCGTTCCTTTTACTCGGTATTCAATTCTTAACAACCACGCAAAAGCTGGTGCCAAACATACCGCGTCTCCTCAGAATTTCCTTCTGTACCCATGGAGTGCCCAAGCAGCCCACTTCTCGTCCGTCGAGTTCGGTCGACTTCAAGATCATCAGCATGACCACGCTACCCTCGCGCAGGAACGCGATGCCCGGCAGCGGCAGCGACTTGGGGCTGTCGTTGATGACCGTCGCCTGCAGCTTGAAAGAAAACGATTTTATCCCTCCCAAACCAGCCGACGTCTTACACCCCGATCAATCGATATGGCCAGTGATAAAAGGTATGATCCGGATTCTTCTGCGGAAACATATTGGCTTCGGGGCCGAGCTTTTTGTTAGGAATGCTTCGAAGACCTCGTTTAGAGATTAAGTACAAGAATGCAGCTCGAATCTCCTCATTTTGTCATTTGCATGACTATGGAATGATTCGAAGGTTAGGTTTGTGTGGAATGCGTGCACAGGACCTATTCGCTCGAGCCACGGGGCTTATGCCAGAATAGTGAAAAAAAAAAAAAAAAAAAAAAAAAAAAAAATAAAAAGCCAA